>JASDQU010195841.1:0-19700 GCA_032191745.1 Picea mariana | reverse complement strand
GAAAATGATGCTACAACCTTATCAAAAGATGACTAAATCACAAGAAATATAATCAATGAATAAGTGTGTGAGTGTGTTTGTGAATGACTCCTTGAGGTGTTTATATACTTGTGCTAGTTAACTCCTCTCCTTAATTTAGGGCTTCTATGGTTTTCTTGTTACAAAAACTTTACCCATTTTGACCAAGACTTATAACAAACTAGGGGCTTCGTGTCCACTCTTTGAGGCTTCCAACTTTACAAGGACATATATCCCTAACTGTGAGGAACCACGTGGGGTTCCACATATCACCGAAAATGGCACGACGAATATTATCCATCTATGAGGGTCTTGCCTACATTCACATTGTCCTTTATATCCATATTCTTCATTCAACTGTGGGTACCAAAACCACACTGTCGATGCTATCGAAACTTGCTACCAGAATTCTTCAAGGGTTGACATCAATCCCTAATATCACTCTCCAAGGGTTTACATCATTGACAACCAATTGACCCAACCAATTGTACAACAATATCCCCCTTTAGCATTGATGGCAACACTCGGCATGGAAATCCTTATTCTTATGTTCCCTCTGTGACCATCACTCCCCATGTATGCATGCTTTTTTATCTCCATCTCCATGCCCTTCTCTTTATCTCTCCCCCTTTCACATCAATGGAAAAGGGTAATCCTCTTTTGGGACTGCTCCCCCTATCTACAAGTTATTTCTATCTCTACATATTTTTCTCTTCATGGTGCTTCCTTGTGTAATTCTCCAATGTATATATGAAAATCATTCAAAATTTTATTTACTTGATGTTACTCAAGACGTTTGTTTCTCTCCCCCTGTCTAGTTAAGCTTGATGTTGAGTGGATCACTTTGGGGTAGAAACTACTCCAAGTTTCTATCGCAAATACGCAAAAGGTTCCCTTGCAAGCGGTTTGGTGAAGATATCTACAATATGCTCTTTTATCTCGACATACTCTAGCTTGATGTTCTTCTCTATAGGTTGTTCCCGTAAGAAGTGATGCTTGATCAGAATGTGTTTCATCTTAGAGTGCATCATTGGATTCTTTGAAATAATGGATTCTTTGAAATACCGATGGCACTAGAGTTTTCAAAAAGTATTGAAATGGGCTCATCATACTTTACTTGCATATCCTACAAAGTCTAATTCATCCAAAGAACCTGAATACAACATGTTGATGTTGCAATGTATTCTGCCTCTATTGTGGACAAATATATCGATGATTGTTTCTTGCTTAAGCATGATATCAAGCACTCAACCAAGTAGAAATTTGATCCACTTGTACTTCTTCTATCATCAATGTAACCTGCCCAATCTTCATTTGTGTAGGAAACAAGAGATAGATCCTTACCTTTTGGATGACATAAACCAAACTCTTTTGTACCTTTGAGATATATGAATATCCTCTTTACTTCCAAAACATGTGATTCCTTTGTTGCTACATGAAACCTTGCAACCTGTCGAATTGTCTTCTTCACATATAGTCTAGAAGTTGTCACACAAAGTAAGCTACCAATCATCAATTTGTATTTTCTCGGATCAACATCCTTGGAATCATCATTTTTACTTAACTTGCAACTTGTCTACATAGGAGTACTGACTAGTTTGCAATCTGTCATTTTAAACTTCTTCAACATTTCTATGATATAATTTTTCTGGGAGATGAAGACACCTTTGTTTCTATGACATATTTGTAGTCCCAAAAATAAGGTTAACTAACCAAACAAAGCCATCTCAAACTCGTGATGCATGTCTTTGGAAAAATTTTGACTCATCATGTCATCGTCACTTTTGAAGGTAATATCATCTACATAGAATTCAATGATCAATATGTTGTCTCGATCCACCTTTATGTAAAGATTAATTTATGCATTTCCCTTCCTGAATCCTTTTTGTTGTAGATACTTGTCTAGTCTAGAGTACCATGCTTTGAGGGCTTGTTTGAGACCATATAAAGCCTTCTTCAACCTGCAAACATAATTTTCCTTCTCTGACAATTGAAATCCTTTTGGATGCTCAATGTAGATTTCTTCCTCTAGATCTTCATTTAGGAATGTTGATTTCACATCCATCTGATACACTTTAATATTCTTGGAGAATGCATAAGCTAGTATCAGTTCAATTGCTTCTATCCTAGCAACTGGGGAAAACGTCTCTTCAAAATATATACCTTCAACTTGAGAGTATCCTTTTCATACCATTCTTTCTTTGTTCCTGGTAACATGTCCATCCTCGTTCATTTTTTTCCTCAAGACCCACTTTGTACCGATTACATTATTGTTCTTTGGCCTTGGAACCAGTTCCCAAGTGTCATTATTTTCTATCTAGTATAACTCTTCATCCATGGCTTTGATCCATAATTCATCCTTGTTGGATTCTTCAAAAATGCTTGGCTCAATAGTAGATAGTAGTGCTAGATGTTGTTATTCTGGTGAGTGGATTCTTCTTCTAGTTTCAACTCCTGCATCTTTATTTCCAATAATCTGTTGTGATGGATGATTTTTCTGTACTTGTCTGCTGGGTGTCTTTGGAGGTATTTGAAGATCTTGTTGTTCTTGCTATGCTTTTTGTTTCTCTTCTTCTTCATATTCTTCTTCATCCACTTCTTCTTGTTTCAAATATTCTTCATGATCACGTTCCACTGAATTTTTGCTACTTTCTTTTATCCTTCGTCCATCTGTCTCATCAATTGTGACATTGATGCTTTCTACTATTCTATTGAGTCTCATATTGAAACATTGGTATTCTTTCCTTTTTCTTGAGTACCCAACCAATATTTCTTTATCAACTCGAGAATCAAATTTTCCAAATCTTCCATCTTCTCTTTTGATGTAGCATTTGCTTCTAAAAACTCTGAAGTGATTCACATTTTTCGGTCTTCCTTTCCATAGCTCATATGAAGTCTTATCACTATTATTTCTGAGCATCCCTTTGTTCTGAATGTGAACTATTGTATTCACTTATTGTACCCAAGAAACATATGTCAACTTGGAATCCATTAACATGGTTCTAGCTATTTCCTGTACTGTTCTATTCTTCCTTTCAACAACTCCATTTTGTTGAGGTGTCCTGGCTACTGATAATTTCTTCTTTATCCTATGTTCACTGTAGAATTTCATAAACTCCTTTAATGTGAATTCTCCTCCATTGTATGATCTCAAACACTTGATTTTCAACTTCATCTCAGTTTCAACCATCTCTTTGTATGTCTTGAATTTTTCAAATGCCTCTCACTTCTTATTTAAAAAACAAACTGCAATCATTATTGTGTAATAATCAACCAGTAGCATGAAATATTGTTCACCTTTCAATCCCTTAGTTCTTGTTGGTCTGATTAGATCAGTATGTACAATCTCCAATGGTTTTCTTATGGAATACTCCTTTGACTTGAGCTTTGTCTTGGTCTATTTTCCTTGTAGATAGAGCTTGCATAGAATGTTTGTTGGCTTCGAGATCTCAAGCATTTCTCTTACTGCTTCCTTTTTGCTAACTTTGACAAGATTATCAAAATTTATGTAACCCATTCTTCTATGTCAGAGCCAACTCTCATCATCCTTTCCCAAGAAACATCTTTACTTTCCTATTTCATTTAGAACATATATATTGCTTGGAGTTCTTACAACTGTAGCCACCAACTTGCCTTATTTTTCTTTTCTTATCTCACAATTCCTTGAGTCAAACAAAAGCCTGTGTCATTGACCACACATTTGTCTTACACTTAGAAGATTGTGTTTCATGTCTTTTATCAGTAAAACATTTTATGTCGTGGCATCCTTACTTTCGAGTTTGACTATGCCCTTTCCAATAATTATGGCTAAGTTGTCATTCCCAAATGAGACTGATCCATCTCTTTCCTTCTTCAATTTCAAAAAATTTTCTTTATCACCTGTTATATGCTTTGAGCATCCAATGTCAACATACCATCCATGTTTCTTGTGTTGAGCTTGTAGAGAAAGATTTCATTATTCAATGTTGAATTGATCATGCTTTCTTATCCATATCCTTTTTGGTTCTTGCTTATGATTGTTGATATTCTACTTTGGTTCCCTTGGAGGAACATTAAGTCTGCAATCCTTAGCCATATGTCCAAATTTTTTGCATTTGTAGCATTCTACCTCATCACTTAATGATCCAAATATGTTGTAGCTTCTATTATATGCTTCATAAGATCTTATTAGATAACTATTTCTTGTATAGCCCTCATTGTTTCTTATGTTCTTGGTATTGGCTCTATAATTCACAACTTTGTGCCCAAAATTATAACGTAAATAACATGAACCAAGAAAAATAGGTTGATACATGGGAGTGGAAGAGCTTCTGAATGGCGCTTCTCTTATGAATCCTCCTTCTTCTTGAGGTATTTCTATATCTGGTTGGTGTTGATACTGACTTATGAATCTTCTAGGTGGTGCAATGTCTCTGTAATATTCCTCTTGAGATTGCATTTCTTCTTCTTTAGAGGTACCTCTGATGGCTTCTACATGGATTCTTGGTTCTTCTTATTTCTCTATCATTTTGGAGCTTGAGCCTTTCTCTGTCTGTGTCTGACTGTATCCCAATCCAGATATGTCATATTAAGGTCTTTGACTATTAATGATATTATCCAATATCCTGGTGTTGTTTTGTTGCATGTCCTTCTTCTGAAGATCTTTTATCAGAGTGATTATCTCAACTTCCAAGCCTTCAATGGTCCTATCTCTTTCTTCTAACTATCCTCTGAGTGCTTCTTTAATTTTATTGTCTTCTTCTACCTAGATTTTTAGCTTCGTGATCATCTTCTCAACCTCTTTGGAGTTGAAGTTTTGAGATTCTTCTCTCTTCTTTAGTTCTGAATGGAGTGACTTGTTTATCTTATTTTCCCTTTTAATAACTTCTATAGCTCTCGTCAATTCTTCTATGTAATCAACTTCTTCCTCTTTATATTCTTCTTCAAATCCTTCTTCATTGTATTTCTCTACTGACATTAATAGTAGCCTTTTTGTATCACTGTTGGTGACTTCATCTTCATCTAATGAGGAACTATCTTTCTTGGTGCAAAGGATTTTCTTTAAAAACTTATTTTTGTTTCTTCTACCCTTTTGGATTTGATTTTTCTTTTTAGGGTCATCTTCTTCTTCATTTCTTTTCTTTTTATTACAAGGACATTTATTAGAAAAATGAACAACAGCATCACAATTAAAACAAATCAATGGAAGCATACCTTTGTATTTGTTGGTTCCCTTTTTCAACCTTATTAAGAAGTTAGCTACTTCTTCACCATCTTCTAAAACATTACTAGAGCTACAATATAACTTTGGATTTTGTTTCTATTTCTTTTGTGTATTCTTGGATGCTTTGAATGCTACTTTCTTTGTGGTTGGATTGTCTTGCTCTATCCTCATCTCATAGGTATTCAGTGTCCTATGTAACTCGTTCATGGTCATTGTAGCTAGGTCCACTCTTTATTCTAGAGATTAAATATTTGAATCAAATATCATTGGTAGAGATCTTAATGCCTTCTTAAAAACAAATTGTTCCTTCATCTCATCTACCAAACCTTTAATATTGTTTACTATTTCATCGAACCATAGAAAGTAAGTTGCTATGTTTTCATCTTCATTCATATTCAATTGTTCAAAATTGGCTCTAAAGGTTAGAAGTTTAGCTTCCTTGACTCTGTCATCTCCTCCATAAATATTATTTAATTTGTTCCATACTTCTTTTGTGGATTCATAGTTGAAAACCTTGGTCTATATCAATTCAGCCAGACCATTCAATATGAGATTTTTGTCTCTTGCATCATTGTCTTCAAGTTTCTTTCCATCCTTATATTTTGGGGGAGTGGATGGTGCTTTGTACCCATCTACTACTACTCACCATACGTCAAATCATTTTTCCTACACATATGTTTTCATTCATCTACTCCAGAAAGAATAGTTCTAACCATCAAATTGTGGTACCCCAATCTTAGCATAATCCATGATTTCCTTCCAGTGGTTATACTGCTTCTTGAAGGACCTACTCTGATACCAATTGTTGGATTACTTAGAGGGGGGGTGAATCAGTAATGAGAAATTTTAATACTTTTAACCACAGTATATTCTTCAACAATATTTAGCAGGTTTTCATTAGCATTCAATATATCATCAAAATATAATCATAAACAACATCACATTACAATATATACACAGTACACCTGAATTTACATGGAAACCCAAATGGGAGAAAACCATGAAATTTCTTTCTTATATATAAAAAGACTACATTCATTGGAATCAACAACTTCCTGATTCTCCAAATAAAACTAGAAGGAGGCTCTAGCCCCCTATTCTCAAGATCCAACCTAAAGGAAGATACAACTACATGAATTCTTTGGCTCCAAACAGAAGGAGCCTACAACCCCTTTAGTTCTCTAGCTTCATCCAGAAGGTGGCTACAACCACCTATCCTTGCCTCATCCTGTCGCCCTGAAATATAAATGTAGACCAAATTTCGCTATCACAAACTCTGCCACTGTCACTCTACCACTATCTTTGTCACTATCTCATCAACATGTATCAGCTCATCAACCAACTAAACTTGTACCATACCATGTAGCAATTGTATACCAATATATATACTATATTGTGCATCAATCATGAACCAAAGATACATCAAGAAGGAATAGTAAATCATGAAATAGAGAATCAACCATGTGTAACCTACACCATTTACCATACCATCAACCATATGCACATCTATACCATATCATCAATGAAGTGTCTCAAGTAACCAATGCATGTCCCTCATGCATATTCCACCATACAACATAAATATGCCTTAACCATGTACAATAAACTCAAAGATATGAACTATAAGAACCATGTCATATGTTGAATCAGATATAAGAGTTCTCCTCACCCAACCAAGCAACCAAGATATACCATATCCAAATACCAAACCAACCATACCAAGTATGCCTCAAGCATACACCATATCATGACAACAAGTAACCATCAAAAACAAGTATACAACCATACCAACACCTCTGAAGCAAACCTGAAACAGTAAGATGTTGACCTGTAACCTTCCTTTCAGACTCTAGGGACCTGGTACCAACATCTACTCAAATTTTCATGAGCTTTTCACATGTACGCAACTTTCTCTTCTAAATCCCACGAATATATGCCCTTTTCTTCACTTCATCCCGCATACATATGCTCCCTTACTGATCTACAACTCATGTATACCTCAGAAATTAGGGTTTGATGTAACTTCGAGATTTTCTCCATCGACCCTTCTTTTCTACCTTAGAAAATGATGCTACAACCTCAATAAAAGATCACTAGATCAAAATAAAGGTAAGATGAATATGTGTGTGAGTATGTTTGTGAATGACTCCTTGAGGTGTTTATATACTTTTGCTAGGTAACTCCTTTCCTTAATTTGGGAATTCTATGGTTTTCTTGTTACAACAACTTTACCCCTTTTGACCAAGGATTATAACAAACTAGGGGCTTCTTGTCCACTCTTTGAGGCTTCCAAATTTACAAGGCCATATCCCCCTAACTATGAGGAACCACATGGCATTCTTCATATCACCAAAAACAACATGACAAGTACTATCCATCTATGATAGTATTTAATGCATTCACACTATCCTTTATATCTATATTCTTCATTCAACTTCAGGTACCAAAACCAAACTGTCGGGGCTACTGGACTTCTTCAAGGGTTTACATCAATATCTAAGCTCACTCTCCAAGGGTTGACATCAATTATAACCAACTGTCCCAACCAACTGTCTAACATTGGATCCAAAGGAAGGAAAACCTTGGGTAGAGACATGGGACAAAGATCTGGAAGTCCGA
This sequence comes from Picea mariana, assembly GCA_032191745.1. Classification (NCBI taxonomy): domain Eukaryota; kingdom Viridiplantae; phylum Streptophyta; class Pinopsida; order Pinales; family Pinaceae; genus Picea; species Picea mariana. Next base: position 11,860 of record JASDQU010195841.1, on the reverse strand, counting down.
CGACTATATCAAGTGAATAATGAGCAAAGAGACAATGTTTAGCCAAACAAAAAAGGATAAATCCTACTTGGATCTTCCTTATCAATAGGAAAAAATTCAAATACATAGTTGTACAACTGGAAAATGTAGAATTATAAAGCCTAAGAAAAAGAATGATGGTCAATAGAATCCACAACAATAACAAAATCCAAATCATGCTTCTCAGTACAAGTTGTACCTATTATGGTAGAAAGAAAGTTAAGGGAAACACTGACACTCATTCCCACTCATACAAATGCAAGGAAACCCCTACGGTTCAGTGAAAGGAACTCTCCATCGGTGCATGTCGACATAGTGTCCAAGTCGATCGAAGAACGGGGGAGAATTCAAAGTCTAGTTGAGTCTTTCATAGGTCAAGTCACCCAATGGTGGGAAACACATGCACCTCGACTAAAAGCATGGAACACTACCACTTTATATTTTTTTGAAATATTTGGGGGGAAACAATTATCAAAAAACCTAGACATCTCGACTTTCAAACCTGGGTTCAACCCAATAGCTGAAATTCAACAATGAGAGAAGGAATGGAAAAAAGTAGGATACCAGGATGAATGAGCATGTACACACATGTTTCCAAATAAATTATCTGACATACCACATAAATGTTATAAGATCTAATAAGTGTCCGGACATACATTCAACTGGAACATCATCAAAAGTAACTTTATTAAAGACTTCAAATTCAAATCAGAGGAGACACTTTTGCAAGTGGCAGCAAAAGAAATAAAAATTGTTTTAGAAAAAACAAGTCCCAAGGAGATAAAAGAAAAAGGAAAATCCAAAGTCAATGAAGGATCAACCTCGAATTGTAATTTTGTATCAAATCAGAACACAAAGCTCGTCGGATCGATATGGAAAAAATATGTTTTCTAGGGCAATGATTTCATTGGAATAAAGATCACCCAAGTATGCAAAATCATGTCAAAACAGTTTACTCTGTGACCAAGGAAGAGAAAGAGGAGAAAGAAGATACATACAAGCATGACTTCCCACCAAACTATCAGAAATTTGTTGAAGGAGAGCGTGAATTAAACGAATCAAAGAACTGGAATGGATGGACATGGAAATTAAGACCAGAATTTGACATTTCAATAGATGACTGACCAAAAATGGCAAGAATAGGTGACTATTGGACTGAAAAGAAAACCTTAGAAATAGTCAACTTATTAAAAGAATACTAGGATGATTTTTCCATAGATTATAAATACCTTAAATGCTTAGTACAAGAAATGGGCGAAATGAAAATTTAATTAATACCCAGAGCCAAGACTATAAAAAAAAGAACATATAAATTAGTGCATAAATACAATCCTATTGTCCAAAAGGAAATTTAGACAATGATAGTTGCTAATTTCATATATGTGATTGATAAGTCGGAATGGGAAAGTTCCATGGTCGTGCAACCAAAGAAGTGTGATCCCAAGAAGCTAAGAATCTACGTCAACTTCCTGGGATTAAAAAAGATCATAGTAATGGATCCATTTCCAACACCATACATTGATGAGATCATCAACGAAGTCACAAGGAACGAATGTTATTCCTTTACCGATGGATTCTATGGACATAATCAAGTACCAATAGCTAAACAAGATCAAGAAAAAACTGCATTTATATCTGAGTTCGGATCATTTGCATACATAGTCATGCCAATTGGTCTCAAAACCACCCTGACAGTCTTGTCTAGGATAGTGGTCAAGGAATTTCAAGAATACATATATAAAACAATGTTCGTGTACTTTGAGGATTGGACTATCTACAACCTCCTAAAGGATCACATACAATGACTACGAATGATGTTGGAGAGATGCAGGAAGATTCACTTATCTTTGAATATAAAAAAATGTATCTTTTCCACACAAATAGGAATATTACTGGAACACATTGTATGTAAAGATGACATCAAAGTCGATATGAGAAAGACAAAAATCATCGTCGACTTAAAACCACCATTCAACCAGAAACAAATAAAAATATTCCTTGGACACATCAAATATTATCGAAATCTTATTCGACATTATTCTGATATTACTTTTCCAATCAATGAGATACTAAAGAAATAAGTGGAATATCAATGGAGCGAGGAATGTAACAACTCTTTTGAACTATTAAAAAGAAAGTTGGTAGAAGCACCAATACTAAGATTTCTCAACTAGTCCAGAAAATTTCATGTACATGTCAATGCATCTAATGTTGTTGTCGACACAGTTTTATGCCAACTGTATGATGAGATGGTTGACCATCCCAATGCATATGCCAGTCAAAAGCTAAATAAAGAAAAGAAAAATTACTCAACGATGGAGCGCAAAGATTTAGCGATGATCTTTTCCATGCAAAAGTTCATAAACTATCTCTTAGGAAATCCCTTTGTATTTTTCAATGATCATCAAGCTTTTAAATACTTAGTCAACAAACTAGTCCATCATGGTAAGAATTTTCATTGGCTATTACTCTTCCATGAATTTGACTTTGAAATAATAGTCTGACTAGGGAAGCAAAATGTCGGCCCAGATCACCTATCCCAACTAGAGATATTAGAAGATCTGATTGGGATAGATGATGATCTACTAGATGTGAACTTATTCAGAGTGGAAGTAGCCCCTAAAGAATTAAAGGAAATTGTAAATTTTTTAGAAGATGGGAAAGAACCCGAGGATCTACCAACCAATAAGTGGAAGATCCTAGCAATGAAAGTTATGCCATTCACTCTTATAAATGGATACCTCTACAAATTAGGATTGGATAATATCCTGCAAAGATGTGCACTAGAGCACGAACAAAAAGACATCATCTATGAGGAACATGTAGGCCCAACAGGAGGGAAGTTTCAAGCTGATATGACAGCTAGAAAAAATCTTCAAGCTAGTCTTTGGTGGCTGAATCTCCATAAAGACTATTGAGAACAAATAAGGAAATGAAACAAGTGCCATAGGATGGGATTACCATTATAGAAAAACCAAATTCCCCTGCATTTAGTAAACCTGAATTTACCATTTGAAATTTGGGTTATTGATTTCGTTGGACCCTTCCCAACAAGAGAAAAGAGGTTAGGATAAAAGTACATAATTACAGCCATCAAGTATCTGACCAAATGGGAATAATCTGAACCAATTGAGAATTGTACAAAAGAAACAACTACAAAATTTATTTATGAAAACATAATTACTAGATTTGGTTTCCCTTTGACTATAATCAGTGTCAAGGAACACACTTTAGAACAATTGAAGTACTACTCAGAAAGTTCTTAATCAATCATAGAAAAATGATTGTGTATCATCCACAAGCCAACAGAGTAGTCGAATCATTTAACAAAACACTACACAAGGGACTAACTAAAATATGTATACTAGACATAGATGATTGGGATGATAAAGTTCAATCAGTACTATGGGCTTACAGAACATCATATAAAAGATCAACTAGTAAAACACCATTCAAATTAGTTTATGGTAAAGAAGATGTAATCCTGCTACACTTTTGTGCTAATGCAAGTCATATAGCCTCCGCCCTAGAATTTGACTATAAACTTAACACATGGTAGTGATTCTATCAACTAAATCAACTAGAAGAAGAGTGAATGTTGGTACAACAACATCAACAAATCCAAAAGAGCCAACAAAAATCATGGCATGACCGACATCTTAGAAAGAAGGACATCAACAAAGGAGACTTGGTATTATTATATGATAGTCATCTAAAAGGAAAACCAAGAAAATTAGAAACTGCATGGTTGGGACCATATGTGGTTGAGAAAATATGACCCAATGGAGCAGTACAACTAACAACGCTGCAAGGGAACCCTTTCAAACAATTAGTCAATGGGGCCTGCTTGAAATGATATTGAACATAGCAACCTCAAGTCCTACTGGTGAAAACCTTTGCAAAGATGCCAGAAAGACTCGACTTGGTCGAAAACCTATATGGGTGACTTAAGTTGGCAAATGGAATAAAGACAAAGAAAAAAACAAATAAAAAGAAAAGGGAATCCATCAAAATATTCATTCGCTAGGGATAATTTTAAGGATGGAAATTTATATTAAAATGTAGAAACATGGGCTAATCTTACTAGTCCTTAATATTCAAAATGTAAAATTGTTGACGGGCGAAATTGACCGTCCGTCAACTGGGAGAGTGGAACCGGTCCGGGGTTGTCTAAATAACCCAAGCCGTTTGGAATGGACCACCCTGACGAGTTTAACGGCTCCGTTGGCCGCTCTAAGGTCTCCTAAGAAAACCAAAGAGAAAAGTTGATCTGAATTAACTAATCTAACTAAACTAATAAACAAATTAAACTACCTAAAACAAACTAAAAGAAACTAAACTAATTACAACTAATGAAACAAACTAAACTAACTAACTAATATACTAATCTAACTAAAACAAATTACTAAATTAAATTAAAACTAAATACTAACTATTCTAACTATTATATACAATTGACTAACTACAATTATAATAATTCAAATCAACTATCTAATTACTAGTTTATTCACAAATATACACTATAAACAGCCTACAAATTTAATTAAAACCTGCAAAACTCATGTGTTCGCTGCCTTAGGACAGCCAAGTATCTTTTTTTTTATTTTTATATTTTATTAACAAAAGAAATAAAAACTACTGAAATTAAACGATCTAATATATTTACTGAAATTAAACGATCTAATATAAATCTAATAAACTTACATCTATATTAAACTACTTAAAGAAAACAGTAAACAACACTCTAATTGACCTGGAAACGCTCCAAGTCTGCCCTGTGTATGATGACTTCTAAGCTGGTTGGAGGAAGAAATTCACACCGTTTAGTCCTTAAGCTTCTCGCAAACGATCAGCTATGCTGCTTCTTGAAGTGTTTTACAGGACAAACAAGACATAAAAGACAATCATAACAATCTTCTGATTATAAATTCCTGCAATAAGGGAAACCTATTATGCAGCAAACTTATATATAACAATTCAATTTATGAAGAAGGTAAAACTATCATTCACAAACTGAACCAACAATTGTTATGTCTTTTATCTATTTGGAAGAAACAAGATATAGATAAACAGTAATAAAATTATATCATTTGCATTTGATTTAGATAGCAAAAGTAATACTAAACCATAAACAAAATGATATACAAAACATGGAACAAAGTGTCGATATATTGAAAAGCAAAAGCTATGACAAAACATCAATTCTGCTCCAGTTCGTGATAGAATTCCATATCCTTGTTCTCCCACAACTGAGGATGTCCTTTATTACAAAAATCATAGGTTTATATAAGTTTCTCACAAGGTAAAACTTCCTTGTGAATAATATCAAACAGTTTTACGTATCCTGGGAGATATCCCAAAATCACCTAAACTAAGCAAATAAAATGCAAGTGAAATCTGTAAATCATCCCCTAACTGCTCATGATATCTATTGCCAATTCGAATTTGCCTGCAATAGAACACAAAGATCAAATTAGAAGGATATTTTATTGAGAAAATAATAAAAAATTGACTCTACAGACTTAGCTACAGAATCTTCTGATTCTGTAGCTAGTCAAAAAATAGCAAACAGGACCAGATATAACCAAATAAAAACAAATCCAAAACGAATTACTAATGATTCAATTAAAATTATCCTTTGAATTAAACCAAATCAAAAAGAATGCAATCGGGACAGGGTGAGAATGCTCTGTTTTTCCAATTGCCATAAAATCAGATCAAATCTTAACATGACTGTTTCATAAATGCAATCAATGGAAAACCAAATCGTATAAGATCATAATTGATTTGCATAGGATTCATATTGTTTAATCAATTGCCAATATAGGAAAGCCGTCACGATTATTATCAAGATGAAACATGCATAACTATATCCATAGAATCCAGCCATAGGCTTTGTTCGCTGAGTTTCAAACAGTTCACAGGTATGACCGAAATAATGGTCGTAACTATCATTGACTAGTTATAGTCATAACAATAGATTGATATCATTCAGTTAAAAGCACGATAAGTAAATTGCTTCAATTGTAATCGGATGAAATCATACTCCATGAATATCGACTCAACGATTTTCATGTTTGATCACCACACAGTCAACAGACAGAGGCGTGATAAAATCGACAGAATCTATGAACTGGGCAATAATCAACACAAATATTTACTAAGTTAATTAAAGAAACAATATCGTAACCCTGAGCAGAATCCAATTCAAACAATATATGGATCGAAATGGTCAAGCAATGAGAATCGAATAAGTTGCAATTCGGTTATGTATCAACAGAAAAGTATCAGATCTGGTCGAAAGACATTGAAAATAGTTAACCCATTTATCAACCATATTCATATAGAACATAACCATTTCAAATCGTACCATTGACTGTATTCGAAAATCAGAATACCAACAACAGTCTATTTTTAAAAAAATATTAACAACTTTGCTTATCAACAAAGCATCCAATTGAAGTTAAATTTAACAATCAGATCTATCCAATGATCCGTCAAATCAAAACCAAATCCAATCGAAGCTTAAACTATAACGAAAATTGATTTATCAAAACAAAAATTATATACAGCAAAGCATGCTTATGTGATAGAGAAAGTCAAAGATGTACACAGAGTTTATGAAAGTGCGATATAAATGAATGAAAGTTATACCTGCGAGATTGCTGAGGCTATGCCAGTTTTGAATTGACAATTGTTGTAGCAGACTCGACATTTTTGAACAGAATTGAACCAGTTGTTCGTTGCTTCTTGTCATTGGGTTGCACCTTTGCATTATGACTAGTGAGCTTTGCCACTTGGTTTTCCAAATCAGGAATTTTGGATTGCAACATCGGCACATCTAAGTAGTATCTCTCCAACCATAACCCACACTGATCGCAAGGTGGAACAGCAGGTTGAGCAGTCGAGGGTTTCGATGACTCACCGAGGGTTCCATGGGGTGGTTCGATGCCAAGAAAGTCAGGATTATCTCGCAGACAAGGAGGTAAATTCTTGACAAAGTCATAAGGAGGTTTGCCACATAGGCCCTCTGAGTAAGGATACTCTTCGGCAAGAAAACGTTCAATCTCTGAATCAGAGTCTTCGCTGACCACGATAGGCTCTGATTTGGCAGGGGGTTTGGGTTTATTTCTCGCCATGCGAGAGATTAACCTAGCATTTTTCTTGCCTTTAGAGTTAGCACCAATTTTAGCTTTAGGCTTTTTGGTTGCGGGTTTATCAATTTCAACCTGTTTAGTGACAGCCATAGGCAAATTTGCAGGTAGGTCAGGTAGAGGTTTGGGTAGCAAAACACTGTAAGGCACAGGGGGAATAGGTTGGGTTTCGGCCACCATGGGTTTATCAACCTGTGGAGGATCCGATTCTTCGAAAACCATTACGACTGAGAAAATCATCCCAACAATCACGACGTAACCCCAACTCATAAACCATAATCATTTTAATCAACCCCAAATGGAAGAGGCTAGTATCAGCCAGGTTACGCTTGTACCTTTTAGCCATCTTAAACAAACTTGTATGCAGATAGTGGGGTATACTAAGTCTGAAACCCATAAAAACCATCAATAAACGAAGGTGAAACAAGAAAACGAACCCGTACCTTCCCTCGCAAGTAATGAATTGCTTGATTATCATTAGCAGGTCATGCCAGCGTGGCTTTAACATTTTTGTAGGCAAACCCCTGTCGCATGAGTTCACTATTCGAGATTGGAACAACAATGTCCATGGGACATCATCTACCTTGCAACTCTTCGACCACTTCTGTCCCGTAATAGGCAGGCTGGTTGCCGAGCTAAGAAACTGTTCAGTGATTTCAAGTTGGACATCTCCAACTTTGGCTCAACAGCCATCGAATGATAACGCAAATTGCCGAGCCACAGTGTGGTTATAACCATCGAATTTCCTTATGAACGGGAGCCACCTGAGATTTTCCAGGTCGCTATAAGCGCCATCAAACATCAGCAGTGCTTGGCACCCGTTGGGCTCGGCCCTTACGACAGGAGCCATGGCTTCTGTACATGGTAGGGTTTGGTTTGAACAATACAAAACGCGGGAGTAAAACGATGGGGCTTAACAGCTGCGAGCGCAGTAAGTGGAATGAATCAATGTAATTCGTGCGAAGATGGTGGGATTACCACCGCCATGCAGTGTATTAATGGCTGCGTACAGCACTGTTCCATCAGTAATCAAAGCGTTTAAAACATATTAATCGGCCAACCCAAATCGGTGTGTAACCATATCAACGTGCCATCAATCAAACGTAGAACCAAAACCATATGCTATATTCATGCACCAAGTGTATAGTTTAATCTAGCATGAAATCCAAAAGTTTTAACAACGCACCATCTTATTAATCATCGCATCAAAAGAAAACGTTTAAACCAACGTTAATCAAATCATGCTATTGCATAAACTTAAACTATCAAGCCCAAAGTTTACCTGATCGGGGTTTATAACTCAAACCTTTGCCATACAAATCGAAACTCATATATTGATCATGCGCTCATAGCATAACAAATAATCAAAGTCTTTGTAAAACATTATGACCAAGGATTTTGTAAAATCGACAAGCCAAAGGTTTAAAACAATAAGGATCATATCATATAAAAACCAACATTAATCATGACCCTTATGAAATCAAATGTGACCCATAACTCAACATGCTCAAAATCTCATTAATTAAAATGCGCAATCAAAGTAAGAGTATATAAATGGATATGGTTTGAAAGAATACTCCAGCTACTTAATAGAAAACCAAAGGTAAGTGTCTTTCAGCAGATGATAACAGTCCAAATAACAATGAAGGGGTTTTCACACTTCCAGTTGTGAAAACTGAATCGAAATCAAATCGCAATTATCGCAAGAAATGAATACAATGTCTAGTTGCAAAAAAAAACGATGATGACTTGTCGTATAGGGGACAAGTAGGTGTAGGCAGATTTTTAGGGCAATTTAAAAAAAAATTGAATTGGCTGCCAACAAAAATATTTGGCGATAGTTTTGTAAAAATATTCAAATTTCTAAGGATTTAATATAGTTTCTATAAACTTTTGGTGATTTTTAAGGTAAGATAATTTTATTCCATGGAATTTGGGCAAATCATATTTAGAAAAAATCGAAATTGGTGAATCGTTTTTTGGGAAAAAACATGGAAAATTGGCCCATTGGAAAAATTTAACCCCTAAAATCATCTATGTCATTCACGCAAAAAATGAGAAGAGAAAAGAAATCAACATAGTGGGGAACAAATCATATAGTGTCATGGACAAACTCGAAGTCACCAATCGCCTTTAGACCCATGATAAAGACATGTGACATCAAACAAAAGTACAAGGGAATATATCTTGCATAAATAATGGATACGCTGACAAACCAATAGAATATCGCACAGTATCCAATAATATAGTTAACCTTATATCTATGTACAGTATGCATCTGTGTACATTGTCACCCATAGTTGATTAGGACTGGTGATCATTTCCTATACATGCACAGACACACAAGCAAGAGATTTTTGTAGATTGGGAATATCCTCACCTACTTAGTCGTCATCATCAAACACAAATCAAGCTCCTTTATAAGATAGCCAATACAACAAAGAAAAAATTCTTGTAAACAATTAACTGTCCAAAATAGACTATGCTAATGATGAATGTCACAAACAATGATCCACTTGAACCTCTCCTCCCTTTAAGAGAAGATAATCAACCATCTTGGATACAGACGTTGTAATACCCATATTTCCCCCAGCTTGTAATTAATCATTAATTAGGATTACCATGCTATGGCATGTGAACGATGTAAATGTAATTTTGTTTAGATTTCCAATGACTGACTGTGGGGGTGAATCCTTGAAGTACTAGCCATGATATCACTAGAGGAAAAAGAGTGAGGAAACTGTGGGGAGGGTTCATTATGTCAAAATGACCCAAATTTCTCCTTGTTGAAATGATACGCCTCATCCTAATCCCAAGGAGAAATCAATTAATAAGAAAAGGAATGGTGGTTGAACCATCAACCACCCCAGTGAATGGAAGCATGGAGGGTCTGGCTGGGGAGACAGAAAATTGTCAGCCCGAAGTACCACAAGGGGTAGTTTTTCCTGTAGGCCCAGACTGACCCGAGTTCCCTTCTAATAGAAGGAACATGATAGGTCGAGAACCTTCTTGAGAAGGAAAAAATGGTGTGAAAGGAATACATGTGTGAGGAGAGACAAAGAAAGAGACGCACCGAGGAAAAATGCATGACGGAGGATATGCAAAAGGCATGACCTTAGCAAAATATCATGAACTTGATGCTAAGAGAGCATCTGATAAACCTTGTAGAGGTCGTGACAGAGAAAGAATCTTCAAGAAACTGCACAATTTCCCTAGTGATACCATGGTTTGGCATGGGGATGGCTAGAGCGCTACGAATGAATGCCTATGAGCCTACGATTGGGTGGAGATGCTAACACCAACAGTCAGTTGGTCAACTATCAATTGTAATAGATAAGTGTTTCCTTTACGCTATGCACTTAGATTGAAATGCATGTTTTGAATGTTTGAGTTCACTTATCTATGAGTTAATTGGGTAATGTTATGTTATCTACTTTCGGAGTTATATGTCTATGCGTGCATTTTATAGTTGAAGGAATGAACCTTTGATATTCTATAAGTTTCAAATTGTTTCTCTTCTGTAATCCTGGTGCAAGGAATACACACATACCCGTCTAAGTATAAAAGCTCGAAGGAGAGACTCATGCAAAGTGTGCAGGGCCAACACTTAGTGAAGCGTTGAAAGGTTCTCAAGGTGAGCGAGCGCAAGGAGTGCACGGGAGACTTTCCTAAGTCTCAAGATCAGGAAAGATAGGGAGATTTAGGTCTCTAAAGAGAGGATTCTTGTATTTGGAGGACGAGTGGATGAGATCCATTCGAGAGGAACCAACGTCTTTCACGACCATTGGGTTTGGAGAAGAAGCGCGAGGGTTAACCCCTCGAGTCTTTCGGACTTTGCGAGTTCGGTGGATTATGTGTGTTTGTCGTAACGAAGACTAACTCTCTGAAGTCCCGGAGCCCGAAGTTAATCTAGGTCGTTGGGAGTAGAGGGACACATGGTCCTCATATCAACGGTTATCCAGAAGCCCGGTTCTACAGTGGAATCGAAATACAATAACAAGGGCATGCAAGTTTCATGAAGTTTCGATGGTCGGAGAAAATCCTGGTTGTTGGCGTCAAGTGCATGTGGCGACAGATCAAGTGTGGTTCGAAGTTCGACACTATGGAATATCTGAGGAGTGTTTCATTTTCAGTCGAGATCTCTTGAAGGTCGGAGTAGATCTCGACCATTGTAGAGTGCACGTGGACTATTGATCAGAGTTCTCTATGTGTTCGGAGTTCGAAACTCTGGAAGGAAGTGTGGTTGAAGGCAAGGAAACCTCTGAGCACTAAAGTTATGAATTGATGTGCATTGTCGATTTGAGAATACATCGGGATCCCTCTTGTCCGTTGGATCCAAACTATATTCAGCACTTCGACGAAGTCTTACTTCGGGAGGACTACAATATCATGACATTAAACTCCCCGAAAGCTAGAGATGTGAATAAACGTGAACCGTAGATATAGAGACCCTTCAAGATCTCTCCTGACCATTATATCTAGACCATGGTCATCCTAGCATTGACCACTTTAGGAGTAAGGAGGAAGTCACACCACGGATCCCCTGAACGCCGAAGTTACGAAGTAACGAAGTCCATCGATTCAGGGGTTACATGGACACACCTTGACCGTGAGATTGAAGGGCTTGAAGGGATATCACTTCAGAGTGACATGGAACGGTAACATCATCCAGGGTGACATGGACCCAT
>JASDQU010195838.1:667-19653 GCA_032191745.1 Picea mariana | reverse complement strand
AGGAGATTGTGGAGGTCATCATTACTGGAAGACAACAATTAATAAAATTATGAGATCAGGTTTCTATTGGCCTACTATATTTGTTGATGTATATAAGAAAGTTTCCACTTGTCATGAATGTCAGATTTTTGAAGGAAAAAGAAAATTGCTGCCTTTACCACTGAAACCTGTTTTTGTAGAAGCTCCTTTCCAACAATGGGGTTTGGATTTCATAGGGGAAATACATCCTTCATCTTCAACGCAGCATAGATGGATTTTGACAACCACAAATTATTTCACAAAATGGATAGAAGCTGTACCTACCTGTCAAGCCACTGATTCAGTCATCATCCAATTTCTAGAAAGCAATATACTCTCAAGGTTTGGTTGTCCAAGAAGGATTAATACAGATAACGCTGCTGCTTTTAAGTCCAAGAAGCTAGTTGAATTCTACACTAATTATGGTATCACACTCAGTCACTCAACAACCTATTACCCACAAGGTAATGGTTTGGCCGAATCATCTAATAAGAGTTTGATCAGGATCATCAAAAAGTTACTCCAAGAAAACAAAAAATCTAGGCACAAGAAGCTGATTTTTGCACTTTGGGCAGACAGAGTTAGTACAAAGAAGTCTATTGGCACATCTCCATTTCAGCTTGTTTATGGTACAGAGGGAATTTTTCCTACTTCTATTGCACTGCCAATCATGAAGTTGTTGCAAGAAGTAGATGTTGAACCAAACCATGTTCAGAGAAGAATAAGTTAGTTAGTTCATGTTCATCAAATGAGAGAAGAGGTTTTTAAGGATATTCAACTATATCAAGACAAAATGAAGCAAGTTTTTGACAGGAGAACTAAAGCTGATGATTTTCAGATAAATGATTTGGTTTTGAAATGGGATGCAAGAATTCAAGACAAGGGTAAACATTCTAAATTTGAAAATCTCTGGAAGGGGCCATACAAAGTTGCAGCATATCATGGTTATAATGCATTCCTGTTACAAGAGCTCAATGGAGAACACGCCAGTGGAAGACCTGTAAATGGTAGGTTTCTCAAGCACTATTTTACTTAAAGCATTTCATATTTCCACTTCATTGTAAATATTCATTTTCTTTAGTTTTTGGTACTACTCAACAAATTTGAAGCCCGAAGAGAAGGCCCTAAGGTTTGATGAGTAACGCCAAGTGTGTTTGTACATAAAATGTCAAGTCAGTTTGAGTCATTTTAGCAGCAAATAAAGAGCTCAATGGATAAGGCTACTAGTCTATCTGTTCTTTGGCACCTCACAGGGAGGATGCCATCCCCATTGGAGCATGTGTTAGTGTCCTATAAATAGGTTGTTAGGTTTTGAATAAAATTATGGGATAAAGTCATGTCTTGGGTTAGATAAGAACATTATATGAGTTGTTTCCTAAATCGTGAGTCATAGATTGGTTTGTCATGGGAAAGGTCTTTCTTTTTAACCATGTAACTAATGTTTTTTCTCTTATGCCAAGATGTGGGTTGTCATGTTGCTAAAGGGTCATTATGAAGAATCATGATGTCATTTCAAAACAGGTAGAGTCAGTCTTGTTAGAGTTCTAACGATTTCATGATATCGAATCTATCAAGGACATGTGGCATCATCAATAAACTGATTGCGTAGAGCAAGTTGTTGCACGATGCCCTTATGCTGCGTGTGGAGAACGACGAGGTATGATAGAAATAATCATGATTTAATTGAAGTTATCTCTCAAATGTATCCTCCCTCCAGGTAAATAAAGCATTAAGAGATTTTTTCTCTTTATCTACGATTTCAAAACCTTCTCGCCAAGCGTTGTTGTGCCGAGTTTCCTGTTGTTGTTCGTTGCTGCGTCGAGTTTCCTGCTGATGTTCGTTGCTGCACCGAGTTTCTTGCTGCTGTTCGTTGTTGTGCAGAGTTTTCTATTGCTACATGTTGCTGCACACCGCGTAGAGGTCACTATTTTCATTTGCTGCAAATAGGTTATTGCTCTCGTTCATTGCGTAGAGGTTACTGTTCTCATTTCACTGCGTAGAAGTTATTACAATCTATTGCTGCACACCTGTAGTTCACACAGGGTTGGCATATATCAACATCATGACAACTCCTGAACGAAGAAGAAAGAATGTAAGAAGCGGGTAAATCGTGAGGTTTGAGCCACAGGGTTTAAATTTGGTAAACACAGACCCAATAATCAGAGCATCCTTTGAACAAGTGGGTTGCATCAGGTTTTGTGAAAAGCTCCAGGGACAGGTGGCGAGGGAGTTTGCAGAGAAATTAGATGGCGCTAAGACCAAAGTTGGCAACCTCTAGTTGCAAGTTTCTGAAGATAGCGTCGCAGCTGCAACAAAACTTTATGCCCATGGAAAACAGTGGTTCAAAAGTATGCTGTTAGATCTGTCTCACTAGCCTGATTTTCTGAAGCCTGAATTTAGAAATTCTAAATTTGGCGCTACCATACCCAAAGAGTTTTTATTGAAAAGTCACAGTGGTTTGCTGAGGGTTATCTAGAGGTTTTTTACACGCGAAGGGAGACTTAACAAGGTTCACCAATATCACATCAGGCTCTTAATGCATTTCACCGGTAAGAAGCCTTTGAATCTACCATATTATCTCTTCAGAAGTCTTGGAAAGATGAATGACAGAGTACAACTAAGGAAAGAGCAAGGAGATGCTATCCTTTTTCATTTTTCTTTGATCAAACTGTTGGTATTGGAGGAGCTGAGAAAGAGAAATCAAGACATGGAGTCTTTTCTAAATTCATCAGGCATAGCAGTAGATTCCCTAAGCAACCCAGAACGCTGGAGAAATACACCTTCATCAATAGAAAGAACTGAAACATCAATCCCTGAGAGCTTTGTTAAGAAAAGGGGAGGAGAAATTGAAGAACCTTCAACAAGTCAACATGCTAAGAAGAAAGGAAAGAAACTCCAATTCTCTCCAGAAGTGATTGAATCTCCTAGTAAACCGCGCACCAAATCTGCAACAAAGAGAATTCCTATTGTACATACATCACAAGAAACCAGTAAGACTCCAGAAATCTTCATACAACCAATTCTCTTTGATGACAAAGATACTTCAATTATTGAGTTGCAAGAACAGTTGAAGAAGGCTCACTTTGTCATAGCAGAGTTACAGCATGAAAATAGAGAATTGAAGAAGTCGTCTCTAGAAAATGTTTTCAAGAAAGATTTTCTAAAATTGAAAAACGGTTAGTACCATCAATATCAGCTGGTTCTACAAGAAAGAATAAAGGGAAACCGATAGAACAAACTCTAGAGGTAAAGGAGATTCCTCAGACTAATGCACGCTTAACAAGGTCCTCAACTAAGAAGTTGCAACATCAAGAGGAAATCCCAGTGCAACAAGTGGAGATTAAAAAGAAGGGCAAACTTGATTTGCTCGCTGAAGCAGCAGAGAACTGAACCACTGGAAATCGAATTGACACATTTTTGTTATTTTGTCATTTTGAAAAGCTCGCATAAAGTAACACAACGACTTTGCTGCGCAAACCTTGCTATATTTTTTCTGCGCCGTGCAACGGACTTACTGTGCAACAGTGACATAATTACTAAGAATACCTCCAACTCAGCTTGAATGTTTCGACATTGTGCCAGCTCATCTCTGACAAACATCAGAAGTGGAAATCACATATTTTTGGTTTTATTTATTGCCATATCAAAGTTGTTACGGTTTAATTTAAATGAGTACGGTCGACTCATTTTTGGCAGACCGTTAAAGATTTCATGCTGATTATGTGCAATTGTTGGCACCGATTTTAGTATCATAGTTGAATTCGAATTTGACACTATAGGCATAGGATTTTGTATATATTCAGGAAGCCATGAAAACCAAGGGGTTGGCAAATGTTTAAGGGAATCTATTGAACATATTATAATTTTTTCTTTGTCGTTTATGAAAATTGCTGTATCAGAAGTCCTTGAGTTTTGACTACAGAGATACATGTGATTGTGGTATTTTATGCATGTGATTTCTTCGTTTTCATGTCTTATATTTGATTTTGCAAGGTTTCTTCTCTATGTTGATGTGAAGTATATGTATCAGAATTCATCTTTATCAGATGCTCTGTTTCATGTAGTTCAAATTGTATTTCTGCTATAATTTCTTTGAGATTCATCCTTGTTAGATGCCTTGAAGGATTATTGTTTTCTCTATAATCTGCTATCTACAGATATATCTATTTGGCTTAAAATATTACTTTCTATCTTGCCTCTGTTCAGTCTTTTTTCAAATTTACCGAGTATCTAACAAGTTTTATTGACTTTGATTTTAGTGACTCCATAGCCCAATCGTACTTTCTGTTCATATTGCCACCTACCCCATAAATTCATTTATCTTAGAGATCTAGCATTTGAGTTAAACCAAATTAACCCTTTCAATGATTAATTTTAAGAGAGAGAGCCCTCTCTGGTTGGAAGGTCTAGCTTCCAACCCCAAGTTGGTTTTAAGGTTACTCATGTACCTATTTCCTCCCTCAACCAAGGAAATTACAGAGAGATAACATGAATCTCTGACCAAATTGTACCAATTAGATAACCAAAGCAGGAAGATGATGCTCAAAGAGAAACTCAGGAGCACCAAGACGGCCAGGGGAGATATTGCTGCATTCTACCTCACCAAGTTCACTCAAGTGAGAGATGAGTTGGCAATAGTTGGAGAAGTCGTGGATGAGATTGAGCTGGTGAGAATAGCCTTGAATGACTTCTCCAAGCAGTGGGACGTGTTTGTCCGAGTATTGGCATGGGAGAAACTTCCCAACTGGGAGAGGTTGTGGGACAATTTTACTCAGGAGGAGTTGCAAGTTGGGTCTTGACAAGGCAGCCAGTCGAAAGTTGAAGATGAGGAGAATCTGGCCCTAGCAGGCAAGGGGAAAATCAGAGCCAAGAAGGGCTCAAGTCGGGGTTAGACTTCAAAAGGTGAAAGGGGGAAGGACCTAAGAAAAGTGAAATGTTTTGCTTGTCACAAACCAGGACACTTTGCCAACCAGTACCCAAACCAGAAGGGCAACAAGAAGTCACAGATGGCAGCTTCAGCTTCAACAAAAGTTGATGATTTTGTAGACAGATTTGAAAATGAGTTTTTGCTCATTGGATGTCTTTCCAGTTCAACCAGTAATGGAGTCTGGTACATTGATAGTGGTGCCTCTAGTCACATGACTGGAGTGCATGATTACTTCTCTAGCTTGAAGGAGGAGGAGATGGACCTCTACATTGAGATGGGCAATAATGCCAAGTGTCGGGAAGCAGGCCATGGGACAGTCACATTTCAGAGGGAGTCAGGGAAGCCATTGATGGTGAAGGACGTTTTGTATGTTCCAGGGATGACAAAGAACCTGATTTTTGTTTCAGCCTTGGAGGACAGGGGCTCGTGGTCTCATTTCAGGATGGGAGAGTGTACATTTGGCCCAAGGACTCTAAGATAGCCAAAGTGATTGGAGTCAGGAGAGAGAAGTTGTATAGGCTTTAGTTCGAGTCGGTCCGAGCATTGGTGAGCAACACTTGTGACATTACAGAGTTGTGGCATAGGAGGATGGCACATTTGCATCATGGAGCACTCAAGGTGCTCAAGGAGATAGTGATAGGCCTTCCAGACTTCATCACAAAGCATCATGAGGTATGCAAAGGGTGTGCTATGGGGAAGTACACCAAAACTGCTTTCCCAAGCAGTGATAGTAGGACAAGAGGCATTTTTGATTTGATACACTCAAACGGATGTGGGCCCATGTCATCAGTAATTTTGAGTGGGTACGAGTATTATGTCACCTTCATCGATGATCATTCCAGGAAGACTTGGATCTATTTCATGAAGACCAAGGACAAGGTCTTCAGTTGGTTCCAAGAGTTCAAAGCTCTTGTGGAGAATCAGATGGGGAGAAAGATCAAGACATTGAGATCCGATAATGGAGGTGAGTACACCTCAAAGGTCTTCAAGGATTTCTGCGCAGGTGCTAGGATAAAGAGGGAGTTGGCTGTTTCGTACATCCGTCAGCAGAACGGGGTGGCGGAAAGGAAGAACAATGCCATAGTTGGGGCTACAAAGGCAATGCTGTATGATCAAGATCTGCCTAGATTCTTATGGGCAGAGGCTTGCAACACTGCAATCTACATACAAAACATGAGTCCTCATAGGGTGTTGGGGAGAAAGACTACTAAGGAGGTATTTACAGGGAGGAAACCAGAGGTTGGACACTTCCGGATATTTGGATGCCTAGTCTACTGTCACGTCCCCTCAAAGAAGAGGACGAAGCTCGAGGCCACTGCTGAAAAGGGGATCTTCGTTGGGTACTGTACTTCTAAGGCATATCGTGTTTACATTCCAACATTGAGGAAGACAATGGTCAGGGGGGATGTGAAGTTTGAGGAGGATAGAGCCCTTAAGAAGGTTCATGATACTATTCCAGTAGCATTAGGGGATTAGGAGCTTGAGACTTAGAAGGAAGAGGAGATACAGGTCACATGTATAGGTATAGGTACAGATGTTCAGACAGTCCTAGACATCTTTTGGGCAGATTTTGTGGACAACCATTGATAGTGTTTAGTGGCAGCTTGTTGGCAAAATTTTTGTGGAGAGTTGTAGGACAGTTGGTGGACTTTTGATCAACCTCTTTCACACCTACTTGCTAGGAGTGAGGCTGATTTTTTTACAACCTCTTTTCACACCTATATTGTTAATAGAGGTTGTTGTTTGACTGCCCCTTTTCACACATGTGTTGACAGGAGTGAGGCAACGTTCCTTTGCAGTTGCAACATCAGAGTGAGTGTAGTGGGCAGTCATGTCAGCATCTCAGATGCGTGTGGAGGATAGGCTAGCCAGAGCTAGCAACTGGTCTCCTTGGAAGGCCAGGATTGTCTTTGTCCTAGAGGACCTCGAACTATGGGATATAGTTGAGGCTCCTGTCGCTGTTCCTCTTGCTACTGCTCCCATCTTATTAGCAGAGTTTAGGAAGAGGAACAACAAGGCAAAGAGAACTATGTGTGATGTAGTGAGGGATCACATTATACCCCACTTAACTGGCAAAGACTATGCATTTGAGATGTGGGCATCTTTATGCAAGCTTTACCAGAGCTCTAACCAGAACCGGAAGATGGTTCTGTTTGATCTACTCAGGGGCATTCGTATGGTCAAGAATGAGTTGGTTACTTCTTACCTTGGCCGATACACTCAGATTAGAGATGAACCTGCAACCGTCAGAGAGATAGTGGACCCAAAATCTATGGCGAGGACAACCTTAAACAACTTCACCAAACCATGGGGTCCATTTGTTCGAGGCATTGTTGCCAGAGAGATCATGCCTACTTGGGAGAGACCGTGGGATGATTTCGTCCAGGAGGAGACTAGACTTACATCAGAGACTTCTGGACAACAGTAGACATTGCAAGGTGATGAGGATCTTGATCTTTGGACAAAGGGCAAGAAGAAGGTCGACAAGGGAGCACGACAGGGTCCCAAGTTTGGGGCCACGCCACAGGGAGAGAGCAGTAGTGGGCAGAAGAGAGATATGAGCAAAGTGAAGTGCTTTGTTTGTAAGAAGATGGGGCACTATGCTGGACAATGTCCCAACAAGAAGAAGAAGGGTGGTACGTCAGCTACAACAAAGGAGGCAGAGTTTCAGAAATTGTTTGAGAGGGAGTGTGTTTTCCTCATTTGCTGCACTTCAGTTGAGACGACACCCAGTATCTGTATATAGACAGCGGGGCTTTGAGCCACATGACTGGTGTGAGGGAGCATTTCACTGATCTCAGAGACACAGAGGTCAAGATAGAGATTGCTCTTGGTGATGACACCTTGGTCAGAGTTGCTAGGATTGACATTGTTACCTTTCAGAGAGACGACATGCCACCTATTTCGTTTCAAGATGTTCTCTACGTCCCTGGGCTGAAGAAGAATTTGATTTCAGTTTCCACCCCCCAAGATAGGGGTCTTCAGGTGTCAAAGGGACAGAGGTCCTCATACACCCTAAGGGGTCTTGTCTCACCTTAGGGCAGGTGATTGGAGTGAGGGATGGGAAACTGTTCAGATTGCTTTTTCAGCCACTTCATGCTTTGGTAGTGAGTAGCAACAACAACAGAAAATTATGTGAGTTATGGCATCGGAGGATGGCTCACCTTCATCATGGGGCTCTTGGAGGACTGAGAGAGGTTGTGACAGGAGTGCCACAACTCAGTTCAGAGGATCAGGATGTTTGCAGAGGGTGTGCGCTTGGTAAGTTTACCAAGACTTCTTTTCCTAGCAGTGACATTAGGTCAGCTAGTGTACTCGATTTAGTACACACAGATGTGTGTGGGCCCATGTCTCGGGCATCCTTGAGTGGTCATGAGTACTATCTCACATTCATTAATGACTACTCAAGGAAGACCTGGATCTATTTCTTGAAGACCAAGAGTGAGGTCTTTAAGAGGTTCCAAGAGTTCAAAGCTCTTGTGGAGAACCAAACTGGAAAGAGGATCAAAGTCTTGTGGTCAAATAACGAAGGTGAGTATTCCTCCAGTCAGTTTGTAGACTTCTGTGCCCATGTTGGGATCAAGAGGCAGATGACCGTGCCTTACAGCCCCCAACAGAATAGGGTTGCCGAGAGGAAGAATAGGGCGATCACAGGGGCAGTGATATCTATGTTGCATGATCAGTGTTTGCCTCTTTACCTATGGGCAGAGGCGAGTGCTACTGCAGTTTACCTATAGAACAAGAGTCCCCACAAGATTTTGGGGAAGATGACTCCTCAGGAGGCCTTCACTAGTAGGAGGCCCGATGTCGAGCACATCAGGATTTTTGGGTGCTTGACCTATCCTCATGTCCCCTCAGAGAAGAGGACAAAGCTAGACCCCACGACCCAGCAGGGGATTCTAGTTGGATACTCAGAGGTCTCCAAAGCCTACCAGATCTACATTCCATCATTGAGGAGAGTGGTGGTGAGCAGAGATGTCAGATTTTAGGAGGGTAGGGATTTTCAGAGATCTCTCGAGTCGAGAGTCAGTGTTGAGGATGATGTAGAGGCACCGATTGATGTCTCAGAGGGAGCACAACCTCAGGTTTCTGGTACGCCAGTTTCAGGGGTGACAGGGTCACCTTGCATAGCCTTAGGGTCACAGTCAGAGGGTGTTCAGACAGAGGGGGCAGAGGCTTCAGGATCTCAGAGTGTTGAGACTAGACCTGAGGCAGATACTCTTAGGCATGGAGATCTTACTTCTCCCTTGACTACTTCAGGGAAGAGGAAACCGAGATGGTTTCAGGAGACCTTGAAGGAAGCCAAGGAGAACGTAGGAGAGCCCAAGAGACAGTTCAGAGAGAGTAAACCTCGAGTGAGGTTTGGATCCTATTTGGATTTACTGACGAGTATTTCAGATACTGAGCCACAGACATTTGCGTAGGCAGTAGACTAGTAGGTTTGGCGAGAGGCCATGCTAGAGGAGTATGACTCCATTATGCACAACGATGTTTGGGAGGTGGTTATGAGGCCAGTGGGGAAGTCAGTTGTGACTTCCAGGTGGTTGTACAAAACCAGGTATGCTGCAGATGGCAACATAGAGAAACACAAGGCCTGATTTGTGGCGCGAGGATTCTCTCAGATAGAGGGAGTCGATTATGATTAGACATTCGCACCAGTTGCGAGATACACCTCGATCAGGAGTATTATTGCCATAGCGGCGGAGATGGGTTGGAGGATACATCAGATGGATGTAAAGACCACATTTCTAAATGGCTTTATAGAGGAAGAGGTGTACATTGAGCAACCACAGGGGTTCGAGGTGAGTGAGAGGGAGTCTCATGTGTGCCTTTCGCGAAAGGCACTATATGGTCTAAAGCAAGCTCCCAGAGCTTGGTATTCACGTATTGACACATACTTGCTTTAGATGGGTTTCGAGAAGAGCATGTTGATCCTAACCTCTATTACATCATTAGAGGTGAGGACACGCTCATTCTCATTCTGTATGTGGATGACTTGTTCATCACATGCGCAGAGGATCTCATAACTGAGTGCAAGCTGGGACTTTCTTCAGAGTTTGAGATGAGTGACATCGGGTTGATGTACTATTTTCTGGGTATGGAGGTATGGCAAGAGGAGGGTCACATATTTCTCGGGTAGGGGAAGTATGCTGCAGATATTCTGAGCAGATTTCTGATGGAGGACTGCAGACCTATGTCGACACCCATGGTCACCAACTGGAAGAAGCTTAGTGCTTTAGATTCCTAGTTGGTGGATGCTATAGTTTATAGATAGTTGATCGGTTCACTTTATGTATTTGGTCAACACTAGACCAGATATTTGTTTTGCCGTGAACACTCTCAACCAACATATGGTAGAGCCGAGGAGTGTTCACTGGATTGGGGCAAAACATGTGTTGAGTTACATTGCTGGGTCAATTGATTATGGCTTGGACTATATCAGAGGTGATGGGGTCAGTTTGATTGGCTACACAGACTCAGACTAGGCAGGATGTGCTACTGACAGCGAAAGCACCTCAAGGTGTTGTTTTGGTTTGGGGTCAAGACTTGTTTCCTGGTTTAGTCGGAAATAGAAGTCAGTTGCTTTGAGTTTCGCCGAGGCAGAGTACATGGCGACCAATCAGGCTAGTTACGAGGCCATTTGGCTTCGTAAGATGCTAGTAGGATTATTTGGTCAGGAGTTGACTCCGACCGTCATACACTGCGATAATCAGAGTTGTATCCAACTCTCTGAGAATCCAGTTTTCCATGACCAGTCAAAGCATATTGAGATCAGATATCACTTCATCAGAGATCGGGTTCAGAGAGGGGCAGTGCAGTTACAATATATACCGACTGACGAGTAGATTGTAGATATTCTCACCAAGGCCCTGCCAAGGGGCAAACATGTCTACTTCAGAGACAAGATGGGCTTGGTGAGAAACACTTTCCTCGGTAAGAGGGAGTGTTGAGATTTGTGTACCTTGGGAAGTGGCCCCCTTGTGTTTGTGAGCCTCTAAACACAAGGGGACCACTTCCCAAGGTACACAAATCTCAATAGTGTTTACAAAGAGGAAACCAAAGGTTGGACACTTCTGGATATTTGGAAGCCTAGTCTACTGTCATGTCCCCTCAAAGAAGAGGACGAAGCTCGGGGCCACTGCTGAAAAGGGTATCTTCGTTGGGTACTGTACTTTTAAGGCATATCGTGTTTACATTCCAGCATTGAGGAAGACAGTGGTCAGGGGGGATGTGAAGTTTGAGGAGGATAGAGCCTTTAAGAAGGTTCATGATACTATTCCAGTAGTAGTAGGGGATTAGGAGCTTGAGACTTAGAAGGAAGAGGACATACAGGTCACAGGTACAGGTATAGGTACAAATGTTCAAACTACAGATCAGGATGAGGAGCAGGAGGCTCCTCCAGTACAAGACACTTCTTCATCTTCCAGGAGGAGGAAGAACAGATGGGTTGAGAAGACCTTGAGAGAGGCTTAGGAGTACGTGGGTGCTCCTAGTGTTAATTTTTAGAGCTGCTATTAAGTTCTTTTCAATTTACTAGATAACAATAGTATAGGTAGGATCACTGAGAGAAACACAATCACAAGATACACAACATTTATCCTGGGAAACCCTCATGGGGGAGAAAACCCAACAAAAACTTCCTTAATATAGATTGCCAATACAATGCCAAGATAAAAGACCAAACACTAGAGAATAACCGAGACAAAGCAATGCGCCTCTCTCTTCCTCCTTCTCCCGACTGCAACTATCTCCAATCTTGCGCAATTGTTGAGTGACTTGAGTTAGTGAGCTAATGAGGCGCCTTCCACTCTTATTTATACTGGCAGGCATGCGCTAGGGTGGTGTCTCTTCATCAAGTAGGCCCGACGTCTTCACTTAGTGTCTAAAACCACTTTAATTAGCCCTAGGGGCCGACTTCTCAATTAGCCTCATACAATTAGGGTTTGACCAATCCACAAAAGGGGATTTGGTCTAATACAAAGACCGACATGATCAATCCACAAAAGGGGATTGATCTATAAGATAATAACTCAATAATAAGTAGAATATTCTTTGCAGTTATAATATTTCAACACCTAGGACTTCTTTCAAGGAGAGTAGAGCACCACAGAGATTTTCCAGTTACATGGCTTTGATGAGCGAGTTGTTAGAGACCGAGCCTTCCAACTTTCATAAGTCATCACAGTAGCAGGTGTGGAGAGATGCCATGGTGGAAGAGTATGCTTCCATCACAAAGAATGATGTATGGGAGGTTGTGCCCCAGTTAGAGGGGAAATCGGTGATAGGCTCGAAGTGGATCTACAAGATCAAGCATGCTGCGGATGGCAGTGTGGAGAAGTTCAAAGAGGGATTTGATTATTATGAGACATTCGCCCCAGTAGCCGGGTACGCTTCGATCAGGGCCGTGATCTCTATTGCAATAGAGATGGGGTGGAAGATCCACCAGATGGATGTGAAGACGACCTTCGTTAATGGCATCATTGAGGAGGAGGTGTATATTGAGAAACTATAGAGTTTTGAGGTGCAGGGGAGGGATTCCCACATGTGTAGATTGAAGAGAACCTTGTACAGGCTCAAGCAGGCTCTGAGGGTGTGGTATTCGAGGATAGACAACTGCTTGCAGGGGATGGGCTTCACCAAGAGTGAGGCAGACTCAAACCTCTATTACATTGTTGGAGGTGAGCCACTCATTCTTGTACTGTATCTGGACGACCTGTTTCTCACAGGTTCAGAGAGGCTCATAGCAGAATGCAAGAGGGATATTGCTTCGGAGTGCAAGATGAAGGATTTGGGGTTGATGCACTTCTTTCTGGGGTTAGAGGTGTGGCAACAAGATGGTTAGACTTTCCATGGACAGGGGAAGTATGCAGTGGAGATTTTGAAGAGGTTTGGTATGCAGGATTGTAGACCTATGTCTACACCCATGGTGACTAACTAGAAGAAGATTGATGATTCCAGATCAGAGGCAGTGGACCCTACTTTATACAGGCAATTGATTGGCTCTCTCATGTATCTGGTCAACACTAGACCAGATATATGCTTTGTAGTTAACATACTTAGTTAGTTTATGGTTGAGCCGAGGAGATTACACTGGGTGGCAACAAAGCATGTCCTAAGATATCTGTGTGACACAATTGAGTATGGGTTGAGTTACATCTAGGGAGATGGAGTGAAGTCGATGGGCTATACAGATGTAGACTGGGCAAGCAACACAGTTGACAGGAAAAGCATTTCAGGGTACTGTTTCAGCTTGGGATCAGGATTTGTTTCCTGGTTCAACATGAAACAAAAGTCAGTTGCATGGAGCTCTACTGAGGTAGAGTACATGGAAGCCAATTTAGCAACATGTGAGGCCATTTGGCTTCAAAAGATACTCAAGGGGTTGTTTGGCCAGGAGATGGAGACAACTGTCATACACTGTGACAATCAAAGCTGCATCAAGCTCTTTGAAAATCCAGTGTTCCACGACATAGCCAAGCATATTGAGATTAGGTTTCACTTCATCATGGACTGTGTTTAGAAAGGGACAATGAAGCTACATTATGTGCCTACAGGTGAGTAGGTTGCAGACATTCTCATGAAGGCCTTGATGAAAGGTAAGTTTGTCTTCTTCAGGGAGAAGTTGGGGGTGGTGCAGAACACCTTCCTTGCTAAGAGGGAGTGTTAAATTTTTTGCTTGGAAGGTGTCTCAACATAGTCCTAAGTGTCTAGGCACGTTGAAGACATTTAATTAATACCCAGATCAACAATTTTATTTTTATCCTAAGTTTGACTTAAGAAAAGCATACAAATTTGTCAAATAATTTTTATTGGCTTTATAACTCAGATTTCTAAAGTTTCTGACCTTGGAAATTAATTTTTCACTTAAGTGAACTTTCTTAATTCTTCTAGAAAGTTCATGAAGGGGGAAAGAGAGTAAAGTGAAAAAGATAAAAAGGAGCTGAGGCAAAGGGTGAGGACACACATTGAGCTGAGAGTTGAAGAGGGCGATTTGGCTAAGGAAGAGGTCGACTTAGCAAGAGAGCGAGTTCGCTGAGTTGAGCAGCAGCAAGAGGTCGTACGCCAGGCTGTACTAGCAACAAGGAAGAGGCCGAGTTAGAGGTCTGTACAACAACGAACTGAAGGGGCCGTACAAGCCGAGTTTCAGAAGGCTGTACAGGCCGAGTTGCTGGGCTGAATCAGGGCTTGTTGAGATTTGGGTACCTTGGAAAGTGGTCCCCTTGTGTTTGTGAGCTTCTAAACACATGAGAGAAGTACTTTGTACCTTGTACTATGTACTTTATGTCTAATTTCACTTTGAGTTAGGAGATTTAAGTCAAAAGTGAAATTTGGTCATTTAAGCCTAATTTGACAATTAATTCACAAAGTGGGTGAATTAGTAGACATAAAGTGAAACTATGGAAACTTAAGTAAAGGGTGTTTTGGTTTGAGATTTACTTGAGATGATCTCAACCATTGATTATGGATGAGATGAGATGATCTCAACCATTGATTATGGATGAGATGAGATGATCTCATCCACCCAACTTTTAGGTTTCCTTATGCTTCCTAAAGGAGGGCGCAAGGGGCAAAGGAGAGGTCATTCACTCATTTGTTCACTCCAAGAGTTTGAGAGAGAGAAAGAGGATGAGGTTTCAGGCAGAGGGAGAGGAAAGCTTGGGCGCCTCCTTGCATGGAGGGTTCATGGAGGCTTAGTTCCCTGTTCATTTATTGAGGAACTTCCATATCTGAGGAGGGCGCATCAGCAATGGGGAGGTCTTAGAGAGCTTAGTTTGCAGTGAGGTCTGTTTTAGAGGGAGGCTACACTTCAGTAACAAAGTACTGTGGAGGGGTTTCCTGTTCAGAGCTTCCAGTTGGCATCTGGCTCCATTTCAGTGGTCTTGGCAGCATTTTTGGGGGGCGCACCACCCTAGGGCACTCTTGCTTCTTTTGGACTTATATTTCAGCTTGGATCAAGCTGTTATTGTACCAGGTTCATCTATATTTTGTACTTGCTGTATTCCACCATCTATTCTCCTCATATATAGACATATATTCCAAACTGGTTTTCCCCGGGGGGGGTTTATCCAGGGTCATGTTGACCAAAAATACCTGTGTTAAATTTCATGTGTGTTAAGNNNNAACTACTGTATTTTAAGCTGTAAAGATCTCTAGGTGTGTTACATTTATTTTAGTATGCATGTGCTAACCCTTGGTGACTAAAACTACATGCTAGAGCACCTAAAATTGAGAATGTAACCGTAACAAATCAGCAAGAAGTTCCTGAACTGTTGGCTGTCTTAATACAGCAGCAAAACCTTCATTGACAGTTGAAACTTAGAGCCAACTTGAGGTCAAAGACAGACCTAGTTGGCAGCTTGATAGGACCTGGAAAATCTTCAGTACAGAGGCCGAGTTGCCGGGCCGAGTTGCTGGGCCGTACAACACTATCTGACTGGGCCGTATAGCTACAGAAAAGGGCATAAAAATCTGGCTGTAAGATTTTTCTGTGTAATTATTTGCTGCTGTAAATTTCCTCTGAAGCCATAATAAATCCCCTCTTTGCTGGTTTTCCCCACACTGGGGTTTCCAGGGTAAAATTGTGTTGTGTATTTGTGTGCTTGGTTTCAATTTTCTGCTGTGCAAATTGTGTTAGAACACAGCTGTAGTTTTTCTGCATAGTTTACAGAATTTAATATCAGCAGTGAATTAAAATCTGGGTAGGTAAATTATTGGCATTAAAATTGTGTTGCTGAGTTTAAAGTTTACAATGGTTACTTGTGATCCTTTGTCTTATGAGAAGGCTCATTATAAACGAGAATGGGAAGATGTAATGGCATAAGAATACAACTCTGTGATGAAAAATCAAAACTGGGAGTTGGTTCCTCTCCCCCCAGGGAATAACACTGTTAGATGTAAATGGATGTACAAGACCATCCTTTGGATGGATGCATTGAGAAGCATAAAGCTCACTTGGTTGCTAAGGGGTTTTCTTAGAAGGACGGTATTGATTACACCGAGACTTTTGCCTTTGTCACCAAGATGGACACCGTTCAAATTGTTTTGTCACTTGCTGCTAGTTTCTAGTGCGACATCCACCAAATGGATGCAAAATCGACTTTTCTTATTGGTGATCTTTGTGAGGAGATTTATATGTCACAACCTCTTTGTTTTGTTAAGGATGGCACTTCTAAACTTGTCTGTAGGTTGAAGAGTTCTTTGTATGGGTTGAAGCAAGCCCCCAAGGAATGATATGAGAAAATTGATAAAGTCTCTCTCTAGTGATTTCAGTTGTTGCCATTCTGATTCTAACCTTTATGTAAAACAGGTCAATGGAGATATTTTGATACTTGTTCTTTATGTAGATGATTTGGTTCTTACTAGGAGTAGTCTTGACATGAAGAAGAAGCTCATGAGCACTTATGAAATGATCGATTTGGGTTTTTTGCATTACTTTTGTGGAATTCAAGTTCTGTAGTTAGCTGATAGTATTGTCATTTCACACCCTAAGTATGCTCTTGACCTTGTTAAAAGGTTTCACTTGGAGGATTGCGAACCTTGTACTACCCCTTTTTAGTCTGGAGTCAAATTGACTACCCAATGTACTTCGCCACCAGTGGATGCTACGTTGTATCGACAACTTGTTGGCAGTCTCTAGATCCAGGAGGGACAGGGAGATAGAGGAAGTCTCATTACATCCTCCAGGGTGAGCCAACGAACCAACCTATAGGGGAGCGCTTCAACATTTACATCCATCTAGTTAGCAACCTCCACAGATGGGCGCTTAGTATGTGTTGTTTAAGCATGAAGAGTAGGAATCAGATTAAGAGTAGGAATCAGGCTTTATAAGAGTTTAGATTTGTTAGGATCGTTTTTTTTGTCATGCCATTTAGAAGCTCACCGAGAGAGCACGCAAAGCAGACGACATAAAGAGAGAAAGCCAAGGCGACGAAGGAAGCTGGCCACCGGGATTACCAAAAAAAGCATTCCACCTTTGTGTTGACTCATAGCAGACTCGACATCACCTTTTTTGTTCATCTTGTTTTCATATATATGCATGCTTTGAAAGAAAGCCATTTCCTTGCAACAGAGAAGATTTTGTGAGTAGTTAAGGGTACTTACCAATTTGGTATTCAATACTCTTTTGTTGGTTAGGCTAAGTTGGTTGGATATACTGATTTTGATTGGGCTAGAGATGTGGATGAGCTAAAGTCCACTTTTGGTGGTTAGGTGAAGTTGGTTGGATATATTGATTTCTATTGGGCTGGAGATCCAGATGAGCTAAAATCCATTGCTGGTTATGCCTACTTTCTTGGCTCGGGTCTTGTTGCATGGTTGAGCAAGTAGTGTACGATCTCCCTTTCTTCCACGGAGCTCGAGTACATAGGTGCTGTCATAGTTGGGCAAGAAGCCGTATGGATTCAAACACTTTTGGAGGAGCTTGGTCTTCATTAGGAGCATTTGACGCCACTTTGATGTGATAAACAGGGTGCCATTCAAATTGCTCGCCATCCAGGGTATCACTTGAAGACCAAACATATTTAGGCGCATCAACACTATATTCGGCAGTTGATACATCAGATTATTCAGAGGGATTTTTGCTGCATTGAGGACCAGATTGCTGACATTGTCACTAAACCTATGATAGAGGCCAAGTTTGTCAAGGTTTAGACTTTGCTTGGGATGAATCAAGTTGTCATTAAGGGGGAATATCTTGTAATGCCCCTTCCTGCCTTCAAAGTCAAGATTAAGGGGGGATGTTGGTGTAATTAATGCTCCACTATGTGTACTATTGTGATCTTGTGCAGTGCACATTAAGTGTCTTTAATGAGAGGCCCTAATGGTCTATCATTAATGTGGTGGTCATAAGGTGGCTTAGTGGTTCCTTATCAATGTGGTAGTTAGTCTTGAGCTAATATCTATAGATAGGAGTCTTGATCGTCATTGTAATCATCATCTTTGGCACAATAATAAAACATCATATTTTTGAGAGTGGAGATTTTCCCATATGGGTTTTCTCATGTGATTTGGTGTGTTGACTCTACTTTCTCGTGACATTTCTGTTTCCATAATTTTAACACTTTCTACTAAAGTACATCATCACATAATAATAATAATAATACTTCCAAGATTCCATTGACCACATCTTATTTATTGAAGCCATTGACTATACCACAAAATTTAACTTTATGACTAACATAGGGTTAACAATACATACAAGTTCACACATGCACCATTCATCTCATTTTTTTTATGTTTTTCTATATTTGAAACCTTAAAATTGCACCCATTTGTTAGAACAAACAAGGCACAAAGAACATGAAAGCATAAATGCACTCAACAATAACAAAGTATGAAGTTATTTGAGAATAGTGATATATTATATCTTTCATGATGTTGTTAAGTGGCATCTAATCTATATCTTTATTTTTGTTTATAAACAGGTTATAACTTTTAAGGTTAACTCTTTGTTTTCTATGTCTTTGCGTGGAGTTTTCATTAGCTTGTTAAAAGCAAATAGTAAAGCATGTTTATGTTGCAGTCACTCTATTTCGGTGCACATCTTTTGATTAGCATTTTGATTTAGTGCTTATTTTATTTTGTGTTCTTTTCCCTCTGTAATGTCTTTGTGTAAATCAGGTTTGGACGACTCAAATTATGACAAGAGCAAGTGTCAAGACCAGTTTTACACATACAAGGAGTGCAGGAAAAAGGAGGTATGTGCTGTTTCTTAAATGTATTTTTGGTTAAGACCTGCACTTTGTTCCAAACTTTGGTGATCTCTTTAGGGTTCTACAACAAGTATGTTGTTAGGGGTATATATTATAATGAGGCCTGTAATGATTAATCATGCATTTTGTCGGTTACTGCATTGGTTTCTTGTTCGGTTCTAAGTTTTCTGATTTC
The DNA here is from genome assembly GCA_032191745.1 of Picea mariana. Classification (NCBI taxonomy): domain Eukaryota; kingdom Viridiplantae; phylum Streptophyta; class Pinopsida; order Pinales; family Pinaceae; genus Picea; species Picea mariana. Next base: position 821 of record JASDQU010195838.1, on the reverse strand, counting down.
ATTTTTAGAATTTAACCAAATTTTGATAGTGGTGAATGTAGCTCATATATTGGGCACAAGGGCCTTGGTGTATGTAGGCACATTACTCTTTTATTTGAACATTACTTATGGTAAATAAATTTGGTGGAAGTTTGGAGATCCATTTTGAATTTGA
>JASDQU010195836.1:7001-19612 GCA_032191745.1 Picea mariana | reverse complement strand
CACATGATTCTTTTCCTTTAAAATCATCACATATGCAATCAAGAGTTAGAGATTCTTTACCTTTGATAATGTTGATAGAGTGGTCTTCAATTTCTTCCTTCTCCTTCTTGCTTTGATATGTCTCCTCTAGCTTTAGCCATAGATCCTTGGAAGAAGTGCATTGTCCCATGTTCTCTTTGATAGGGCTTGAGAGTCCACTAAGAATGGTCTTGAAAGCCAATTCATCATTCTTCTTTCCTTCCCTTTGAGCTGCAAAATTTGACTTGTTCTTCAATGGAACATATCCACCGATGGTTGCCTTCCAAATAGTTGCTCCCATTGTCTTCAAATATAATCTCATCTCTATTCTCCAAGTGGAATAGTTTTCCTCATCAAGGATTGGAACTTCATCATCCATTTGTGTGTCTATGGATCTCCCTCAATCTTGTTAATGCTTGTAGTGAAGGCTCACTCTGATACCAATTGTTGAACACACCTACCACACTTAGAGGGGGGGGTGAATGAGTGTGGGGATGTTTTTCCCAAAACTTCCCTCTTACACGAAAACTCCTTAGTTAACATTCAACTTTTTATCATCAATCATTGTTTTCATTTATAATCAATTATATGTGAATACATATCAGCAACATATCATCAACAAATCATCTCCACAAGGAACACAAAGAACATAAGATGTATGTACAATTTTTCTTTTTATTATGGACTTGAATCCAGGGGTTTTTCAGCAACAACTAAATAGAGTACAACTCTACAAGAGCACCATCTCTATATGCAAGACTCATCTTACATTCTTAGCACCAACTGAGATGAGGAAACAATCCTCAACAGATATCAATCTATCAACGTAAACAAGTGCATCAACCATGCACCAACCTGTGCCAAACAACCTGTAATCAACCTGTACCATAAACAAGTGCATCCAAACATGTACCAAGTATATAAAAATCATGTGTCAAATAATCATCAACAATGACTCATCAATATGTACCAACATCATCAACTATACACCTCATGTATGTGCCAACTCATCAACTGCTTGTCTCAACCATGACTAGTTTTGGATTAGTCAACAGCCCCAACTTGAAATAATCATAACTTTGTACATGTAATGAATGAAGATATGAAACTTATAAATAATGTTCTTTAGTTTTTTTTATGAAATTCCTCTAGTTGGTACTACTTGAAACCTCTCAAAAAAGGCGTTATAGCAAAAATGGCATACCTTGCTGAATTATGGCTTATTCTAGAGAGCGACCTTGTAGAGAGTGGCCCACACAAAATATTCATTTAATTGATTTGAAAATATTACACAACATAATAAAGCCTATAACCTAACCAAAAAAATTTGTCTCACTCAATTTTTATTTGTTATGAAGAAGTTATGACGTTTTTACCCAAAACACCTATTTTTGACTAGTTTCAGGACTAGCCACAAACCCCATTTTCCACAGAGTGTAACTCCCAAAATAAAACGACCCAAAAGATGAATTTTTTAACACAGATACTTGGGTATGATTTATCAATGGAATAGAAATTTAACAGCTTGAACCATTATAGAAAAAAAGTTATAGATAAAATGGTGAGATGACCTGTAAATAACATACCTTAGAAAGCATCATCAAAAGAATTTATCCTTCCTTGCATTTCGGANATATATATATTCAATATTCTCAAGTGTGATTAAAATGAGAGAGCCTTGCCTCTTATTTATACTCTCCAAGTAGCTTCCTTAAAAACATGTTCTAGGTCACTTGGCCCCACTTTCCTTATTTTAGGGTTAACCCACTTCTAATTTCTCCATTAAATTTATTATTTAAATAGTTTAATTTTTATTCACTTTGAATTATAGTACACTCATCACTTCACTTTATTATTTACCTTTTAAAAACCCTTAAACCACTTTGACTACTTTGACCTTTTGGGGCTTCTAGATGACATGTGAGGGGCCTCCAACTTCGTAAGGCCATAACCCTCAAACCGTGAGGAATTATGTGACATTCCACATACCACCAGAAATGGCATGACATGTACTATCCATATAGAATAGTATTGTCTAAAAATATATCATAACTCATACTGTTACCCATCAAACAAACTTGGGTTCATTACCCAAACCTAGGGTCTCCAACTTCTCATGGCCATAACTCTCTAACCGTGAGGAGTTATGTGATGTTCAACATACCACTAGAAATGGCATGACAAGAAATATAAATCTAGGATAGTTTCCCTGACAAATTCAATGTCCTTCATCTCATTATTCCACATACAAGCATGGGTCCTCCAACCATTCTTCTAGGATAACTCAATCCACAAAGCGTCTTTCCATGAGGGATTTCACCATAAGGGGACCACTTTGGAGTTCATCTATTTGTGCACCTTATCAATCATGATAAGACAATAATGAGAGCATGGGTCCTCCAACCATTCTTCTAGGATAACTCAATCTGCAAAGCATCTTCTCGTGAGGGATTTCACCATAAGCGGACTAGTTTGGAGTTCATCCATTTGTGCACCTTATCAATCATGATAAGAAAATAATGAGTCATCTATACATTTTTACAACAATGCATCATATACCAATGAAACCCCATCTATCCATCTTCATCATGTATCAATGACAACTCATTGATCCATCTTCATTATATCAATGACAACTCATTGATCCATCTTTATCTATGCATTCTCATCAAGGACAATACATATTATATTACATCAATCATCAATCAATCAATCCTTTGACATCAATCAATCACTTGACATCAATCAATCAAACCATTGGCATCGATGACAACATGATCCAACAATAAGTTGAGTTTCTACTTGAAATCCCTCATGTATCCTAAATTTATCCAAAACTGTTTTGAAAATATGTGCCAAAAAATATTTGGAATAACCTTTGTTGACTACTACACAAAAAATATTTCTATAAGAATCACTACTTTCACAAGATTCAAATCAACCAACATTTCTATGAACTCTGAGTATTGGAATCTGACATCACCTTCATTGAATATTTCCACATCAACTAGTTGATACTTTTCAAAAAAATAATACACATTGTATTATGGTTTCATGAAGAGATCACTCCTTTGTAATATCTCATACATTATCAAATAGAAAGAACAAAGCTATGTCTCCACCATCCATAAATTCTCTTGTGTGGCCAACCAATACAGTTACAAAGGATATTATAGTTTCATTAGATTCCTCTAGCACATATTTGCAACCATTGTACACACCCATGATGCCACCAACCATTGCAATGTGTTCCCCAATCTTTTCAATCACACTATAGATATTTATTTTGACATGTTCGCTCATCTCCAAGAAGATGTTTATTAGGTTGAAAATCATCTAATGTTTACCTTTGACATATTCGATGATGTTGTCATTTTGGAACATCAATGAATGCAACTAGTCTTATCATAGTCACATAGTGAAAGCATGGTGTACTACAACATCTTATCATATCTATTTATGATAGTTGAAGTATTATGTACTCCACTTGTGATATTGGAATTAATACTAATAGTGTTTCCCTAATTTGGGTCATGTATTTTCTTTATAAAAAATTCATTTGATGCCACCATGTTAACGAGACCATGATTCATTACATTAGTATACTTTATGTCAATTTAAAGCATCGTTGGGACAACCTAGAGCTTATTTAGGAAGCATTGTTGTGTATTGTAAGGTAGAGTGAATTAACAACTTGAAGTCTTTTTCTAAGCTTTGAAAGTGTTTGAAAGTATTAATTTTTAACATTGAGACGCTTCTGGAATCCCAATTCGAGTTGTTTATTACATTACAATCCCTTTCTCGATTATTTTGTTAAGATTTGTTTCTCAATTCCTACCACATTTGATCCCTTATCTTTCAAGTACAACAATCTCAACTCTATGTAATTACCAATATCCTAAGGGATGGATCCTTTCAACTTGTTATCATAAAGAGATAAAACATATAGGCCTAATTCATCCTTCAAATTACTTCTAAGTCCTTCTTGTTGTGCATATTTGATAGTATGACTATATAGTTCTAGATATTGTTACTTGGTGGTATTGGTTTTGAATATATATATTCTAAGAATAAATGATTGTTTTGAGACTTGAATCCTAATAAAAATATATAAACTTAGACCAAAAAAATTAACTTGAAATGAAAAATGAGTGACAAAATAGTACAAGGAAGAGGTGTTTTCTCGATACTTATTACAACCTAAAACATGACTAACCCATATCCCATTAATAATGACCCATTAACATTGACTAAATTACCCTTAACATTTAAGTAGCCTCTAACCTTTGAAATACTAACCCCTAACCATCTCCTATTCCATCACCCCTAACCCACTACTAGTGTTTGACCTTATCCGCTAACTTGTTAAAAATTGCTACCCCACTAACCCCTAATTTCTAACCCTTAACCATTGATCCATTGAACCCTTACAGATCCAAACCCTTCACCGCAAACTAAATAAACATATGAACCTTTATCCCTCTATCCACTAACTAATAACCCCCTCTAACCCTTATCCAAGTAATACATAATTAGATACTAAGCCAATAACCCCTAACCCATAAACCTCTAACCCACAAAACACATCACAAGAATTTTGTTTTTTTTTACTATTTTGAAATTTTTTGGATTTTTAGCACTCACTCTTAAGGTCATTCATCATCATTGGTAATGTCAATCCTTTGGTAGAAAACTCCTAATTATCTATCCATCACCTATTTAGAAAATTCAATAGTATTTTATAAGGTTTCTTTTACACAAAGGGAATGGGTCCATTAGACACAACTCAAGAACACCTTCAATCTAGATAACTTCTTTGGACATAATTTTTTATAGTATTGTGTCCAAAATTCGATGCCAAATTTTCCATATCAATGTCCAAACAAAAGTGTGGTGTTAGAAAAATTATTGACACTAAAAGAGGCTCTATAAACGACGTTATTTATTATTATTTTTCATTATAAGAAGCGTGGAGATAAATAATATGAAGACCATGTTTACCTTTCATTTCATCTCTTTAGCCCAAAAATAGAGCATAGTATAGTTCCTCCCCTTTTTCATATTAATATTGATAAAAAAAATTCAATACCTAGTTTCCACATCAAAACCAATGAATATAGACTTAGGAATTTGAAATTACTAAGAGATAACATCCAAAATATAATATCTCTTTGGAGCCATCTAGGGTTTTTTCTTAGGTACAAGTTGGTTATGGTTAAAATTGTCCTCGAAGTGATTCACATATATTGGGTGGCTTTGGATTCCATTACTACAATGACACTCTAGAGGATCAAAAAAATTTCAAACAAAATACAAGTATACCTTTGATCAAGTGGAAAAGATATTAAAGCCCAAATAAAAAGTGGGTGGATTTTGTTTTTTGTTCAAATGCTTCCTAACCAAAAAGAATTGTCCCTGACTTTACTTGTGAGAGAATTATTGGCTAAGTAAGAATTATGGGGCTATCTATTGCATAAAAGTCTAGAGGTATTTCACCTTGGCCCCATCCACTAAAGATGATGCCTTGTGGTGATGGCTCTACCCAATAGGGGAAAGCTAGAGACACTTCCTTGCAAAAGCATGAAAACCCACGAGGGACATTTATTCTTTGAGGATTGAACTTTAGTGATGTGTCTACAAACAATATTCCTTTACCACCCAAACTAATTCCCATTAACAAAGGTGGTGGGGTTTGAAAAATAAATTGTTTTTCTTAAAATATCTAGAAACCGAGGGGCCTATCAACTTATGTTAGAGGATGGTATACAAGTTAATTTCAAGTGTTTTTAAATTTAATAGAATTAATTTGTATTTTTAAATTATATTGAAATTTATGCAAGTGATATCAACATTGATGATGAAATGTTAGAAAATGTTCATACTAACAAATTTGGAGACAAAAAATATGACTATGTTATATGAAACTGTGTTGAAATGATTTACAATAATTTTTTCAAAAATGAATTAGTGGCAACACAAGCTCAAATTTTGAGAGGTTTGATAAGGTCAAAAAAGTTAAAAGAAGCTACATCATTATTGGGTATTAAAAAATCAACAAAATATAGAAAGGTGAAATAGTGTCCTTGAAAATATAATAGATGCATTAAAATATTTTGGAAAGTATAAAAAAGAGATGTTAGTGTTGCACAAAGAGTGACACAAACAACAATTGTTTCATCTAGCAATATAAAATACCATTTGACACAATAGATGGAAAAAGTGATGGGAACCTCAAGAAAAACATTGTACAAACATAGAAAAGTTTGATTGTAAATAGGTGCAAATGATGAACTTGCTTGTTGGACAATTATTTGTAAACAACTTTACAAAGATAGAATTTCAAAAAATGTTAAAACTATGGCCCATGATTGTTGGTTGGAAAATTCCCATGTTAACCAAATGTAAGGGATGTGTTGCAACGAATAATAACACGAAAACAATATGAATCTCATGCAAAACATATATTGGAAATGACACAAATAGAATTGTTAAACAAGTTCAAAGAGAAGCACATTCAAGTCAAAATGACCATCAATACATGTATGCAACAAAAACCATGGTATGTTAAACCCATCATTGTTCGTGACACTTGTTATTGTCATTATCATGCGGAATTTGAGTTATATTACGACACTTTTCTTGATTTTGGTAAAACATTTTGTTCAAGTTCACCTCTTCCTTCCACAATTAATGCCTTTATATCCCAAATTCTATGTGAAAGAGAAGGTTATGAATTATTTTACCCAAAAAAATGTGTTGTTGGAAACAAATGCGGTCATTGTGGAAATATAGCTTTATTTCACTCCAAGTATCCTATTGATATGAATGATAAATCCTTGTCCAATATAATAGTCAATTGGAAGAGATATGAATATATCAATGTGTGGTGGATTTTTTGAAGAAGTTTTAATTTTGTTTTTATAAATACGACAAGAATTCGCATAGATCTTGATGGCAAGACCTACAATTCAAACAATCTTGTGCACTTTTTCCACCTGGGATGATTTTGTGAGTAGTTGATTTTGTAGATAATTACACATTTGTTGCAAAAAGAGAAATATAGAGTGAATATTATCATTCTAATTATTTCTCTATGCATTTCCATGTTCTATATAGACATGCTCAACAGAGTGTTGATAACATTGAAAGAACAAATGGAAATCGACATGTCATTAAAGAATATCACTTTTATATAAGTGATGATCATACACACGATACTCATTTTGTACAACATTGTTTTGATAAATTTTACGATTCCTTGAAAGCTCGTGGGATCTAATACGATCAACATTGAATATGGTCAGATGGATGTTCAGTTCAGTTAAAATGTCCACAATCATTCTATTGGTTGTGTCATCTTCATAAGAAACCAAACATTAAACAATATTGGAATTTCTTTGAGACTGGTCATGAGAAAGGAGAGCATGATGGTGCAAGGGCATGTGTAAAATGAGAACTTCGAAGGTATCAAATGAACCCTCCTATAAATCAATTTGTATCTGTTTCTCAAGTTGTTCAATGGTGCCAAACAACTCTAAGCCACAAACATAATGTGTCAAGGGATGTGCGCATATGTGTGTATATATTTTGTACACATGAAATTTTTATTCACATATGAAAATATGATTCGATCAAGTTCAATATCAAAATTTTATCTTTAACATATATATTGACATGTTTCAGTTACTTAAATAAATTATTCTTGAACCGTGCAGATTTTTTTGGCATATTGGAATCCAAGATATAGATGGATCGATCCTATATGAATCTAGTACAATACATGAGACTCAAAAATTGAATTCAATTAAAACAAAATCCTACCAAAAACAATTTTTATTTGATAGAAGGAATGAATCTTGTTTTTGTTCAATTTGCATAGAGGACACACAATCCAATGGCACTTGTGAAAATGAAACTAGCAAATATGTTAAAGCTTATAAACATAGATAAATTATTACAAAGGGGGATACAGTGTCATTTGACACTGTAGTGTCATTTGATACTACAATGTCAATTGATGGTGATAGAGTTTCAAATCTTGTTAGAGAAGGTAAAATGTTACAACTGAACTCAAAAATATTTTTTGTATGTTAAAACATGGTAGATGCACTATGTAAAATATATTATAATATAACTCAGAATTGTGCATGTTGATAAAACGATTTGTTTGTTGGCCCATGTCTTTATTTGCAAGAGATGTATTTGTTGTGGTTGAACTTGTAGACAACAATTAAAACATTAAATATTATTTGATGCGGTGCACAAAAAGAAAGATGAAGTTATTGGAGATTATAATGATAACGATTTTATATATGAAAGAGGATCCACCGTATTGAAAGGATATTTTTTTCAAGAAAACCATAAAACATAAAGCCATGTTCACTTTCAATACTATCATTCGGATGTCATAAGTTGTCAATATAGTCATTTGGTAGCACGCATAAAGTTAGTATATGTTCAATCAAAGAAAAAAATCAAAAGTTAGAAAATGGAAAATGATAAAAGTCAACCATGAACAAATAATTGAAGATGGGATGCCATTATGATGTTATTAAACGACATTCTAGGATAAAATAAGTTTGCATCAAGTACATATATATGGATATGTATGATTTTGTTGTGATTGGTTTACTTTTGTGGTCCATTCGAATAAGGTGATATTTGATGAATTGTTATACTCTTTAGACAATTTTGCACATAAATTTTTATCTCAATTGGTTGTAAATTATAAATTATTTGGGTCCCCATGTGTCCTCCAGACCACTTAAGGGATGAGATAGAATGATCTATATTTTCAATTCATGCCCTGAATAACTAGATAGTACATACATGTCTTACATCTAATACGTTGTTTTCAATTTTGAATGTACTTGTATGCAATGAATTTGAGTTAGAAATGGATCAAAGATATTGTAACTTATAACTTTAGAGTTCAGATATGTTGTAATCTATGCAATATCATGAAATTGATGTACATGGAATTTGAGAACATTTCCCTAGTCTTTAGGTTTTGGATTGATTAGTTTGGAATTTTGAGTTCATGTGACATTTTTTTATGTGGATTCATAGGCATTTAATGCTAATAGAAGTCATAAAATGGGATTTATATGACCTCCTCGTTTGGTATTTCACCATCTAGGCCTTTAGAGTTGGAGATGTTGTCCAATGATGCACGACCTTGTTCTTTGTGATTCTACTTCTATCACTTCTATCAGTTTTTTATTTGTAGATCATGTGAGACTTTTCCGTTAATTATATTTATTTGATTGCAATATCATACCATCTATTTGATTAGTTATTCATAGCAGATACCACTAATTTTCTTTACACATGGACTAATTATTTCCATAAAAATAATTCTATCTGATCAATTATTTCACCATCTTTCCCTCTATAGTTGGAGATGTTGGTATCTATTATTAATAATGGATACTATGTATGTTGGTATCTCTATTACATGTATATTAAGGTTGAATGTAATAAATTAGACTTATATTTCTTACATGTATATTAAGGTTGAATGTGATAAGTTAGACTTATATCTCTCTTACATGCATATACTAGAGATCCCACTTACGAAAGAAGAAAAGGAGAAAACCAGGGTGGAAGAGGAGATAAAAACAAGGGAGACCCCACCTGCATAAGAGATAGAAGAATCAGTCTAGCGACAATCACATGGGATCTAAAGGATGTAGGGGACCACCAATGCCCTCAAAATTGGTGATACCACTTATACATTTTCATTTAGTAGCCTCGAGGGTTTAATAAGAGACCAAAGAACTTTTGTGAAGTGACAATGTACTAAAATGTGAGATATGGTTTTTGTTTTTATCTTGGCATAAATCACATTTACATGTACCTTCCATCCTCTCATGTGGATATTCTACCAAGTTATAATCTTATCATTTATATGCATCCACATGAAATTCATTGTCTTTTGATGAACCACAACCTTCCAAAATTTCTTCCATGACCACTTTGGATCCATATTAGCTTTGAGAGGAAACGAGGTCCTATACCCTAACTTAACCACTCACATGGAAAGGTATTGGCTCCCCACCTAAGATAGTTATCCTCCTCTCAAAGATGGACGGAAACCTCAATGGGTTAAGCTATAAGAACATGTCACATATGGATGAGTCTCTTATCTAAACCAAAGGATTCTTGTAACAACCACTAAGAGCCCCACCTATCTATTGGAATTGGGATATGATTTTATTTTTTTTAATTATGATAGAAGATATATGTCATCCATTTTTTAAATTTGTTTGTATATGCATATAATTTATGCTAGTCCATATCTAAGTAAGTTATGATATAAAAAGACAAACATAAAAATATATAGCAATGTTTTCCTCCATATTCATCCATTGATTAATCATCAGATTCTATTAATATCAAGTTTAAATAATTAAAATTAAGTAAACTCTAGTCTTCTGGCCCTCGATAATAAAATTATAGTATTATAAATGGTTGGAATTATGTCCTTATGTGATAAATGGACAAGCTCAATAATCCTTCTAGAAACATTTTTCTCTCTTCCATAAATCACCATTTGATAGATATTTTTTAGAGATGCTTTGAAGGAAAATGGTATACATAAGAATTTGAAAATCTTTCCAAGTTGGGTCTAATACCAACTCAAATTTTCTAATCATCTCAAAACCTCACTAATGAGTTTCTTGTAATACTAGTCCTATCCAAGTGAGTTTGAATTTTACAACCCAATGTTTTATTGAAAATATAAAATCATATTGATGCATTGCTAAATAAATTGTATCCCATTTTAATGGGGAGAAAAATAGTGATGGAAAATGTGTATTAATAATTTTGATTTGGTCAAATATTTTAAAAAGTGAAATTCCCTTTAGTTTTCCTTTGATTACCTTATGGGTAAGCAAGTACTCATAGTTTTAGTTGGTGTGAAATAAAGTGTCATTAAAAGATATAACCTTTATAGATAGAATTTTGTATTATTGATAATGACATAAGCACTAGCATTGTTGAAAATATTTCAATAACTCATGAAAAATATACCAAATCCTACTATATGAAAGACCATTTTACACAATCATATGATTTTTAAAATTAAAATATAATTAATAGAGCCTTGATTAATGATTCAATTTGTAGTGCCTTTCTATAAAAGCTTAGTCTTTCCTTATATCTATTACAAAGGTTGTTAATTGGTGTGGATGATGTTCCCTTGTTTATTAGATAGTGTTTCCATTTAACATCTTGTACCAAAGCATAAAGCTCATTTTCATAAATATGATAGTTCAATACTGCTACATGAAATAACTCAAAATCATAGCAATTTAACTTACTTCCTTGCATCATGACCATAAGCTCCAATCCATTTCCTCTGGCATTTCATAATTATATTGGCCCAAAAATGTAAATATAGGACATATTAGAACTTTATATGGTTCACATTCTTAGTAGAGAATTCAAAGGAAGCGACGTTCGAATAATCAACCTATATGATTTTATTAATAGTTTCAAATATATATCAACCACGTGGTTATTTTTAATTCAAAATTGTTCATGTTAAAAAAATGCTAGCTTGACTAGTAAAATACCAACAAAATTTACAAGAAAACACAAATCATAAAAATTATACCATAATGTGTTGCTTGAAATTTACCCCAAATAAACTTGAAATGTCAATTTTTTTTATTTATTTTTTTACTTTTTATTGGTATTGGTGTTGTTTTATCATGGTTTCCACATTGTTCATCAAGTTTGAAAGGGAATTTTCAAGTTTCATAATTACTTAAACACGTTTCCTATGGGAGAAACGCTTTTAAGTGCACCCAAACATTTTTCTCTTCTAACAAAAAACAATTCAACAAAGAGTAAATTTTCTAATTTTAGAAGCCATTACATTGTATAACAATCAATGATTTTGTCAAGATCACCCAAACATTTGTCTCTTCTAACAAAAAACAATTCAACAAAGAGTAAATTTTCTAATTTTAAAAGCCATTACATTGTATAACAATCAATGATTTTGTCAAGATCATAAGGTATATTCTCTTTGAAATATATAACCATAAAAAGTAGTTAACAAATATTTCTAGATGATTAACTAAATTAACATATGATAAGACTTTGATAAACAAATTTATAGACTTCTTGATAAAAAGGAATAGACATGTACTTTGATTTCTAAACTCTAGATTATGTCATTGTATCATGTTGAGGATAATCACTTTTATTCCTTGAACTATTTTCATTGGGATGCTTCTAAGATTTGTTATGGCATCCTAGGTTATGCAACAATGAAGTTTGAACATACAAAGAGAAATCATAAATGCCTTATCTATTTGAAGAGTGGCACAACCAATTGCATAAGTTTGTAAGTGCCACTTGAATAGCTTATATATATATATATATATATATATATATATATATATATAACACTAATATTTCTAGAAGATTAACTGAATTAACATATGATAAGACTCTGATAAACAAATTTATAGACTTCTTGCTAAAAAGGAATAGACATGTACTTTGATTTCTAAACTCTAGATTATGTCATTGTATCATGTTGAGGATAATCACTTTTATTCTTTGAACTATTTTCA
>JASDQU010195833.1:0-10987 GCA_032191745.1 Picea mariana | reverse complement strand
ATATATATATATATATATATATTTACAGTCCTTTTTCCAGAAATGTGTATACATGTTTATTCTTTTTGTCTAATAGGAATTATTTTGCATACACACTTTATTGCAGAATTAAGGGTATAAACATACCAGTTCAAGATAAGAATGAATATTTGAGAAATGGAGGAAGGAGAGGAAGATTTAAATCATGAAAGTGAATCCAAAGGTCAGAATATCAATACTGAAACATAATCTAATGGTCACAGGAGTAGAGTGGAACCAAAAACATTAATAGAGGTTGTGAGAAGTTTGAGAATATATGTGAAGAGTTACAAATAAGATAATGAGAAGATGATGAAAGAACATAACCAAATAAATGTTGAAATTATGTAAAGCTTGAATTAGTTGCATAAGAAAGCAAGGAATGTATCAGGTTCAAGACAGGGGGAAGAAGGGAGACAACATGAAAGAATAGATAACTACAAAAGATCCAATCATTCAAGAAGGGTCAGTGTAACTCATAGACATCACTCACCTCCTTACTCATCTAGGAAGTATTATGCATTTGAGGATTCAAGTAGAAGTCCAACAGTGTCTCCTGTCATACATCAAAGAAGAAGACATGAGTGGGATGGTTTTCAAGGAGAGCTCATGAAGCTTAAGCCACCATATTTTTATGGTGAAAGAGAAAGAAAATATGTTGTTGAAGCCTGGTTTCTTGGAAACATGAAGTATTTTCAGCTAAAAAACTATTCCTCCAATATAGAAGCTAAAATTGGCACTTACCATTTGCATGGAAAATATTCCATGTGGTGGAATCAATTGAAGCAAGTTGAACACATCAATGAGAGAAGGATCACTTGGAATCAGTTCAAGAGGTATTTTCAGAAGGAATATCTTCCATAATACTACTATGAAAATAAGATGCAAGCACTATTTAAACTCAGGTTGGGGAGCATGACCATGGGAGAATATGAAAATAAATTCTTGGGATTTCTGAAGTATGTGGGATTTATCAAGGATGAAAAGGTAAATACAGATATATTTTTGAGTGGAATTCCATCATTTTATAAAGAAAAGATTCAATATGAAGAGCCTAGAACTTTGATAGAAATGATTAGAAAGGATAAGTACCTGTATGAACAAGGCAAGGGTAGAGAATATTTGCAAAATTATTGGAAGGATAAGAAGAAGGAGAAGTTTGATCAGAGAAGAAAAATAATTCAAACCTCCTTTCAATAGAAGCAACCCTAATAAAGTTCATCAAGATCAGTTGGATAAGAATGAATCCAAGAGAGAAGAATCCTTGGGAAAAAGGGAAAGACCACCAATCCAATTTTGGGAATGCAAAGAAGACCGCATGTACAAGGATTTCCATCATAGAGGGGATAAAATAAATACCATGCACAAAATCCAAGAAGCCACTACAATAAAAGACACGGGGAGAATTATTCCAAGATTATATGCATCCTTAGAAGATCGAGAAGCAAAATACCAATCCCATATGATTGAAGTGGAAGGTAAGATCATTAATCAACATGTTTCTATTTTAATTGAATCAGGGGAAATTCATTGTTACATTGATCATAATATAGTGGACAGATTACATTTGGAGAAAAGTAAGCTTGAAAAATCAAGTTTGGTTCAGCTAGCCATTGGAACCAAAAGAAAGATCAATGAGACAGTCAAAGGTTATCCAATAAATTTGAATGGAGTAAATGCATTTGTTGATATGAATCTCATACCATTAGGATATTATGATATCCTAATCGGAATAGATTGGTTGGACAAGCATCATGTTGTCCTACATTTTCATGAAAAGACATTTACATGCTTTGATGAAGAAGGAAAACAGAGCATTGTGAAAGGAATCCCGAGACCCATTTCCCTAAGGGAGATTTCAGTATTACAACTAAAGATATGTTTTAGGAAGGGTTGTCAATTGTATGTATCTCATGTAGAAAAACCAGAAAAGACAAAAGGACCAAGCCTCAAATATTTTTCAATATTGCAAGAATTTGAAGATGTATTCTAAGAAATTCTCGGATTTCCATCGAAGAGGGAGATATATTTCTCTATTGAATTAGTACAAGGAGATACCCTAGTATTAGAATTAGTACTAGGAGCTTCCCCAATATCAAAGAATTAGTACACAAGAATTAAAAGAATTGCAAATGCAACTGGAAGAATTGTTGAAGAAAGAGTACATATGCCCAAGTGTTTCACCTCAGGGAGGACCAATACTCTTTGTGAAAAAGAAGGATGGAACATTGAGGTTCTGTATTGACTTTAGACAACTGAATAAAGCCACTATGAAGAACAAATACCCTCTACCCTGAATTGACTATCTGTTTATCAACTAAGAGGAGAAAATATATTTTCAAAGATAGACTTGAGATCTAAATACCATCAAGAAATAATCAAGGAAGAAGACATCATTAAGAAAACCTTTAAAAGCGGGTATGGACATTATGAATTTGCAGTGGTGCCATTTAGAATGACCAATGCACTGACTGTCTTTATGCGATTAATGAATGACATATTCATACATTATTTGGATAAGTTTGTCATTGTATTTTTGGATGACATACTTATTTATTCTAAGTCCGAGGAAGAGCATGAACATCGTTTGAGGTTGGTGTTGCAAGTACCGAGGAAACATCAGTTGTATGTCAAGCTAAAAAAGTGTTATTTTTACCAAAAGAAAATCCATTATTTGGGGCACATTATTTTAGAAGAAGGTATAGAAGTAGATTCAGAGAATATTAAAGCCATTATAGGGTGTCCAACACCAAATAATGTTTTAGAAGTTAGATATTTTATGGGATTAGCCAGATACTACATGAGGTTTATAGAATGATTCTCTAAGATCACTTATCCCATCACTTCTTTGAAAAATAAGGGAACTAAGTTTGTATGGACAACATAGTGTGAAGATAATTTTAACTTAAAATAATTACTTACTAGTGCACCTATTTTAAATATTGCTGACGCAAATGAGAATTTTTTGGTTTGTACAGATGCATGCAAATAAGGACTTGGTGGATTCCTACTCAATATGGACATGTAATTACTTATGAGTCTATAAATATTAAATAACATGAAGGGAACTATGCCATGCATGATCTGGATCTTGCTTCCATAGTTCATGCCTTGAAGAGGCAGAGGCATTACTTAATGGCGAAGAAATATGAATTAAGAAAAAACTACAGTGGTATGAAATATCTCTTCGAGCAACTAGATTTGAATGCCATAAAGACGAGATGGATGGAATTTTTAAGTGAGTATGAATTTGACATAAAGCATATTAAGGGAAAGGAGAATAAATTTATTGATGCACTCAACAGAAGGGCACATCTCATGCATGCTACAACCATTAGTATGCACCAATCAGATTTAAAGAGTAGAATTTTGGCTGTTGTTACAGACCAACATTACCTACAGGTAAAAGAGAATTTAAAACAAGAGAATGTACAACATAAATTCAAAGGATATGAGATTAAAGAGGATGGAGTACTTATGCATAATAACATAATTTATGTTCCTAGTTTTGGAGAACTTAGGAACTTGGTATTAAAGTAAATTCACAATGTTCCATACGTTGGGGATCCTAGTTACTAGAAGATAATTGCAAAAATAAGAAGCCAATATTTTTGGCCTGGAATGAAGAAGGATGTTGATGATTACATTGTTATATGTATGGGATGTCAGAGAGCAAAATATGAGCATGGAAGCCTAGCAGGTTTGCTACAACCATTCTCAATTCCACAGAATAAATGGGAAGTGGTAACCATCAATTTTATCACTAAGTTTCCCAGGACAACAAGGAAACATGATTCAATAATGGTAGTTGTGAATAAATTGACAAAATCTTATAATTTCATCCTCATGAAAATGGCTCATACAACAACTAATATTGCAGAAATTTACATGAGGGAGATTGCTAGGTTGCACGGAATACCTAAGGCAATTGTCTCAGATAGAGATACAAAGTTTACTTCAAAATTTTTGGAGGGGATTATTTAAAGGATTCGATACAAACCTGATCTTTAGTATATCATACCATCCACAATCATATGGATAGATAGGGAGATTCAACCCAGTAATTGAAGACATGTTGATAATGCATGTGATGGATAGGCCATCTAAGTGTGAATATTATTTTCATTTAGTTGAGTTTGCATACAATAATGGTTGTCGAGATTTTTTGAAGATGAGCCCATTTGAAGCTTTGTATGGGGGAAAATGAAATACTCCAGTGAGGTGGGACAACCCAACAGACAGAGTAGTACTTGTGATAGAATTTCTCAAGGATATGGAAGATCAGATGGTTAGAATTAAGTAGAATTTGAAGGTAGTACAAGATAGAGAGAGAGTTATGTAGATAATAAAAAGAAAACTAGTGAGTTTAAAGTGGGAGAGAATGTGATTTTGAAAGTGAAGACCAAGAAGAGCTCAATAAAGTTGGGAAGTTGTACAAAGCTAGCTGCCAAATTCTCTGGTCCATTTGAGATATTGGATAGAATAGGGCCAATTGCATACATGCTTGCATTGCTTTCTTCCACGAATGTGCATAATGTATTTCATGTCTCTTTTCTAAAAAAAGTATGTGTAAGATCCTAACCATTTTATTAATTGGCATTTGATTCAGGTGGAGCCAGAAGGGGAATTTCAGGTCCACCAGTGCACATATTATATGAAAAAGTCAAATTTCTTTGGAATCAAGTCATAGAATTGGAAAAAATTTAGTGGACATGATATGGTCTTGAAGATGTCACCTGAGAGCATGAAGATGCCATGCAGGAAGAGTACCCATGACTTTTTGAAGAGTTTTGAAATTATGATTTTTTTTTTGTATATGCACTGAGGATAATGAAAAAATAAGAGGGAGGGGAATGTAATACCCCGGTTTTGAGTCCCTAGTTTAATAATGTATTTGTTTCTTTGATGAAAGGTCTGAGTGAATGTAAGAAATCCAACCCCCTAATCCTTACTTAGGTTGATAGGGTGTCAAAAATTCCTCATTCTCAACTTAGTTCTTTTCTCTCAATGAACCTCGTAGATGGATTCTTCTCACCGATAGCTTTCCAATAACTGTAACCATGCTCAATTTTGAGCTCTAGATCAAAAGTGACAACCTCTCAAATTTTTCAGGATTTCATTGACCAAGGTCCATGTGGCTCTTTATCACTTGCGCCATCCAACGTGGTATTGACATGGCTCCTACCTCCTGGCCCATCGGGCCCTCTAAATCAACATCTCAAATTCACTTGATGCATTCCTTTCCATGGGAGTCACATTCCACTCCATTTGGCACACTCCAATCAATGCACACTCTGATGGATATGATGGTCCTCAGAGTCAAAAATCAATGTCTCCCATTACTCAAGAGTCTCTAAATTTACCGTAGGTTAATGATTCTCTCATGCTCACCTTGAGCTTAGCTTAAGTAGGGACCAAAAAGATCTATGACTGAGAATGACTCTCGTCGTCTTCTTGAAAAACAAACCTCATTCATTCTCGGAGTACCTCCCATTAGAGTTCACCCATTCTAGTGACTCAAACCACTTTGACATGCCCACTCTTATGGAAATCCCTTTTTTTAATCTAACAATCCTCATGATTGAACAAAAACTGGCTTCGATCGCATTAAAGTGTTTACCTGCTCGATGATTAACATCCATTATTTTATCCTTTTCTTACTCGACCATGTGGGACACAAAAAATATTGACGACTATCCTTACATCATGCCCACTCACCAATCAACGATCCATATCATTCCTCAGAGTACCTCCCATGAGATTCCATCTCCTCTGGGACCGTAACTCACTTCGACCAAAACCCCTCCAATGAATGGTCGAGATCTCTCAACCTATATATATAAGGGATAATATTAAGGCACCTATCCCCAGACTCAAAACTGACATGGTATCACACTCAATCGTTTCTACAAATTACAGGCTGACATGTGACATCCTATGGACATGTTCACACTCCTTATCATCATGATGCCACTCTCCCTCTTAGCCTTGCTTAACATCCTGTAGATAATTCAGAATTACTCCTGTCGGAGTACTTATTTTCCAAGGTCTCCATTCTCTCTGATGTAACTGGTATGATAGATTTCCTTAAGGATCTAATGACTCTCAGATATCTCGGTTCAACGACTAAGATTTCATCAGATATTTTACTCAATTGATGTTTTCCCTCCTATCATGTCTCAGTATTTAACATTTTTAGTGGGGTCAACATTAATTAACGATTGCTATTAAATATTTCCCATTCCACGATCAATGATTTACCTTTTTCTCTCAGAACTCATCCTTATCAGAGTGTCTCCATTTTGAATTCAATGACTACTCCGAGTTAGAAACTATGATCACACATGCTTTGACAGATCAAATGATCCTTGTTAAGTTGATCTTGCGGATGTAGTGTGCCTCAGAAGTTCCAACCAATCACTAGATAAGGTAGAAAAGTTATCTTCCTAGGGGCAGTCCTCATGAGATTTGATGGTTGTGATCCCTCGGTACCCTCTGCAATATATACGGTCCTCAGAATCCCTGTCGTTAGACTCGCTCTTCTAATTTCCTTTCCAAAACTTCAATTGTTCTTCCACCGATAAACTATCAACTGGATCCAACAATCCAAAATCCACCATAGCCATGTTCCGACAAAATCAACAGGCCATTTTGACTCATAACTTCCCTCGTCGGAGTCATATTACAATCTAGCCCTTGATCAATCCAATGAGTACCCCATCCGATCAACAGTATATATCTTCTCGCCACACCAATCCAACGACTACAAATCATCCTAGTTGAAATCAAGTTCTCCTTCAGGAAAATAGTCTGATCTTGGACTTAACCATTCTAGGATCTCTTCAGGAAAATAGTTTGATCTTGGACTTAACCATTCTAGGATATCTTCAGGATTATCACAGGTGTTTTACTAGGCCTTCTTGACTCTGGATTTCACTCTTAAACTAACTAAGGCATCCATACCTCAAATTTTGGTTAAGGATCTTATGACCTGCAATCCTTCCATTTTAATGGATAAGGGAAACACAAGGGTTTCAATCGTTAAGGTTCATACCTGGACTTAGTAGTCCAGTGACCTTTCCCATGTAACTCATTACAACAACCTACTACTATGAAAAAAGGAACAATAATACACAACCATTCATTCTCATTACAGATTCAGGTCCAATTATCATGAAAGTGCATCCATCAACCAATACAAGGTATTTTACCCTTCATAACCAATCACAATGTTTATATTTTCAGATGTAGAAGACCTCTACAATTCACATAATTTCCACATTCAATAAAGTGCATGGATTTGCATATAAAATGAACAATCAACCCAATAATAGGCATGCAAACTCAAGAATGAACTACATGAATTCAGTCATTCACTCACATTCATTACATGAACAATAAACAATTTATCCTTACTGTTAATATCCAATGGACACAACCACAATAATACTTATCTATTCAACAAAAAGATTAACTAGCCAACTGACTGTGGGTGTATTCATTTCCACCCAACTGTAGGCTCTTCTTGCTAAGTAACTTCGACAGCAGGCCACCCCTATTCCAAGCCATGATACCACCAGGGAAATCTTTCTCGGGTTCTCAGGGTAATTTTTGGTATGTGAAGGTCACTCTCCTTCACACCACTCCTCCATTCTTCCTTCTAAGACCAAAAAATATGATCTCATCTATCTCTCTTCCCCTTGATGTATGCACTCATGTGCTTCTCTTGCATGCATCCCTTAGGAAGTTTCTTGGCATGTTCCCTTTCTTCTGTTAGAAGGAAACCCATGAGTCAATCACGGGGACTTGTGGTGATCTCTCCTCCTGTCCTCTAACTGAAAAATTTATGTCACCTCAGGAAACCAGCCATACTTCCATTCATTGAGTTTGAATGATTGCTCAACCATCAATCCTCCCTCATTAATTGGTTTGGACTTGAAATCAGAGTTAAGGGAAATAACTAAATATTTCCAAAACACTACTTCAACAAGGTGGCTTGGGTATTTTATCCTAATAGAACCTCCTCTCATTCCTCTAGTGGTATCATGGCCAATAATTTTAAGGCCACACCCACTGGTCAACTGGTTGGTATTTTTGCAATTAAACATTAATACAATTATAATATTTATATTTCCATGGAATGACAATCATTAAATGTGATTAATTACATGCGGGGAAGATATGGGTCGTACAATCCCTTCCCCCTTAAAAGGAACACCATCCTTGGTGTTCTTTGCATCTCAACAACACTTTCCATTCCTTCATATTTCAACTGCTTTAGCAATTGTTGTTCCTCTTCTTGGTCCGATCCTTTCCCACACTCTTGGATTTTAGCACATGCCTACACCAATTTCAAACAACAAACATATTAATCCCAATTTTATGCAAACATATTTTATTGTTGTTCATAATTCAAGAGGAACTTTTCATATCACCACAATACTTATCTATGTAGTTCATGGATCTGCATCCATATGGATGTCACATTTATTTGGCTCACTATTTCCCCCTTGACATACTCACTTTGATCATGATCCCAATCAACATATTACAAGAATTATCAAAGTCTCCTCTTCCTTGCGATCATCTCCAGGCTTAGGCTCAAACATCCCCTTCTCTACTATACAGTCCCTCGGGTAATCCATCTTTCCTACCAAGGATTTATCGCACAAGAAGAGATTCAAAGACTTCACTAAGTCTTACAGTTGAGTCGTTGCTATAGTGGGAAAAATCCCCTACGGACTACACTAGGGTTCTAAAATGCAGGCATAGCTAACTGTCTAAAGTCTCCTACTTTTAACAACTATCCCGACAACACCCTGCATTCATATATAAAGTACAAAGTATAGGGATTCGGTAGTCTTACCTTGAACTCCGCATCCAGTGTCGATCCCAATGCGTTTGGTCATTTCTCGACTGCAAATATCCTCCCAAGGCTGACCTGCATTTACTAAAATACAAACAAGAAACTGCGAACAAGCATTCTATATATGGATTCATGGGTTAGATGTCATAAAAAAATGTAAATCGTACATAGAGATAAAATGCATCATATGGTAGGACGACAAAAGTACTTCTTTATATTAATCTCATAATGTCACTTACAAAACGAGATCGACGAATACTCCTCGAACCCGGTCCTAGGCTCCTCTTCACCAAGCTCCAACTACTTCCACATATCCTTCTTCTCTCACACTTCTCTCTAGAGAATAGGCATAGGCTTATGGATGAGGAAAAAGGGCAAGAATGGGGATTTCTGGCTCAAACTCACAATGTGGCTGCAAATTCTTGGGGCAAGGGGGGATTAGGAAATGGGTAGATTTTAGTGCTTTCATGCTTCTCTCTATAATGGGACCCCAACACCTTTTATATGCCAAAAATATAGTTATTTGGTTGGGTGACGGGCTATGGGCAGTCAATTGGTTAGGAAACTACCCAAAATCCCGTATTCCCTTGCAAATTTTTATTTTTTGCAACTTTTGCGGGTATACGTGGGCTGTAATGGTGTAACTAGCATACATATGTGGGCAGTAATGGTGCAACTAGCATACATACGCGGGTAGTAGTGGTGCAAGGTGCGCACATCTCAAAAATTTGGTTTTCAAGAAGAGCTATTCAATATTGGCTTGGAAAAAATAGTAAGTAAGATGGCCTGCTGCTAGGTATGCATGTTTGGTGCAAATTTGGGTTATAACAGATGCCCCTTAATGTGTGAGGTCAGAAGAGCATCCGATGGCTGAAATACATTACAAATATTTACCAACGTACGAAGCAAGTGAGCCCAGGACCAGAGTTCGGGAGGTGCCATCTGCAAAATAACAATTGTCTCACCGAGGTGGGCATAACCATGCTCAGGATGAAATAAATCATGGCTGCCAATCAAATACACTGCAGATCCATGTCATATAACTATATAAAGTGTAGCCTCAAACAATACATAGTGGATCTACATCTCAAAATCAAAATATATACATGAATAATATCCATCTTCAAGAAGCTAACGATGCCTGATGGCTAGAGATGAGGTCTTCAGAGCTCGAGCAACAAATTCAGGAACTTCTAAACTTGGGTAGGAGTGTAATGTGAGTGTACATCTTCACTACCTAGAGGTCTTTAATGGCTTGTCAGGGAACAGACAAGAGGATCTTCGTAATCAGGTAGAGAACTTCATTGATTTTGAACAAAGACTTTGATTGGACTTTCAGGATAGCCAGGCATGAGGACAAGAGACACACTGCAGAAGGGCCGACTCAAGTTGGGTAAAACATCCCTTGGACAATATCACGATGAATGATGAGACTTAGGTAGCATGACTTTGACATAATTTTACGATGTAGGAGGCAAAACAAACTCTCCATATGTTTGGAATAATGACCAAACGGAGGAGGACACAAATATATGTTATGAGAACAAGTCCCTAAGGTCATATTAAATCCTAGATCTTGACAAACAAACATAAGAATGTGCTTTTTCCAAGGGTGACTCATTGTGCTACCATAAAAAGAAAATACTTTTCCCATCCTCTTTTTGGGGTATATTTGATTTTTTTATCTTTTTCAATATTTTGAAAGATTGAAAAAGAATAAAATAATGTTACGTTACAAAGGAGGAACGAGTGTTGCAAACATACTAGTTCCAAGCACAAGGAACACACTGATGCTCAGAGCAAGGAAACATGTGCAGGAAAAGGACACTCGGGAAAATTCCTCCATGGGTCAAGGTGTCAAGACGCAGAGGCAAAGTGAAATTTACTGAGGAGAACTCTCCTGGTGAGATGAATCTCCTGAGGTGTACCTTTTTCCTCCTTGATCTACAAGCCAGAAAAAGGGGTAAACTCATTCCAACAGATGTTTTTCTGAACCAATTAACGAGTGTGAAAGAACAAGGTCACTCGACGATCTTTTCAATTTTAAGGAGTCTGAAAAGAGCTTAACTATGGACTTCATAATGGATTTTCTTCTGGACCAGT
>JASDQU010195832.1:8622-27597 GCA_032191745.1 Picea mariana | reverse complement strand
GCGTTGAGTACTTATTCTTAGGTTTTTCTATGCTATATTGATATTTGGTTCTTAACACAAATGCTTCTTATTTTTTGCATACAATAGCCCTTTATTTATAGGAGGATGGAAATTTTTTTCTCAATTGGTTCAAAGTGTGAATGGGAATCCCTTGGAGGTACTTCACATCCCTTTCAGTGATCCCAAGGAGACATTTGAGGGTGATTTTGGGTATGGGGGAGCTTCCCTTCATCAAAAAATTGTTTGAGGCCCGATCAAATTCATTAATGCAGTGTTTCAGTGTCCATGTGGGTATTTCGATTGTCAGTTGTGCACTTCATGCACTATACACATTGTACATTGGGTTATATTGCGTGGATGTGTCTGTGTGTCTTTGAATGAATGTGCGTTGATTTACAAAACCACTTTTGTATAGTTTTTTTTTATTTTCTTTTCAAACTGAATGTAATCCTTCCATGAACATTGGTAGTATGTTTTTTTTTGTTACTTGTTTATTCATCAATTGTCTGTAGTTGTAGTGAGCCATTTTTCGGTGATAATAGATAACATATGTACCAGTTGTGTAATGCAGATGTGGGACCCAATAGTCATGAGGTAGACACAGCCCAGGGACTAGAATATGAGCATGTCGAGGGGAGGCGGGTCCAGAGATAACGATGTTATGATGATCCGGGGGCTGGTCTAGCTCATGCACCAGAGGCAACGCCAACTGATTTTTGTGGGAGAGTAGATCCCAATTCTCATGTTTGGGAGATGGAGGAGTTGTTTAGGCATTTTGAGGGTGTACTGGAGGGAGTTCCATAGGACCTGTGGGTGCAGACCCAGGGTGAGGGTGTCTTAGAGCTATGTATTAGTGGGGACCCACATTGACAGTTGGTGATATGATGGGAAATAGTCGCAGGAGATGCTATGACAAGGAGGATCCTGAAAGTGGATATTCCTGTTGGGCGAGCACCACCCACTGGGGATGATGTACTAAGGCTCAGTGATAAGTATATTCGATTTAGGAACTACCTGATGTAGGAGTTGATGAAACCCAATTTTGTATAGACAGGGGTGATGAGGGGGCCTAACCATGGTGCTAAGGTATTTTGTATATGTATTTGTATCAGAACACATGTATTTTTTGATGATCGACCTATATATATGAGTAGACCTGTTTGGGACATATTAGTTTTGTATTTGATGAGATGTGTTTTTCTTTATGTACATTTACTTTATGTGATGGAGGAATGCAACATGTAGATTAGTGTGATAAAATCCAATCTAGTACTTCATTAGTTATGTGATATTCCATTTGGTTGTGGTTCCTATATATATGAGTGAATGTGATTGAATCAAAATTTCAAAGTAGAAGTTTGACTTGCAGGTACTTGCGATAAAGATATGGATGACATAAACTATACATGTTGTTTAGTTGTTGTACAATGATCTAGGAATATAAGAGTACACGAAGGTGGTGAATACCAAGGTGACTAGCTTCTGAGAGAAGGCCAATGACGATGGAATATTCATCTTGGTTATTAGTGGCAAGATTGAGGCATCTTCTATTAGAGTGGAGAAACATGTGGTCTGGAGTGTAAAGGATCCAGGAGACTGAGGCAAGATTCTTGGTCCAACGACTGGCTCCATTTGCGTACCAATGTGGTAAGAAAATAAAGAATTCATATGTTGACACAAGGGTACTGAATTAGGCTGGTATGATGAGAGATATTTTTGTAAAAAAAATACTAAAAACAACTCGGAAAGAAATAAAACCTAAGTTAAAGTGGTTACCCTCAGGGGTAGAAATTCTTCTAGTACGACCCTTTGATTGCGTCCTTGAGAGTAGTGCCTCTAAGGTAACTTAAGATGTAGCCACCCTTACTAAGGAAACGATGGATGACATAGTTTCCCCACCATAAGGATTTGAATTTTCCATGGCCGAGAGTATCATGGGTGATATCGTAGGTGAGGAAAATTTCGCCTTCGATAAATAATCAAAGGTTAAATTGGCAGTCAAAGGTGGTTTTGTTCCGCTTTTATTCTGCTTCATTATTCTGTAAGGATTCTCATCGATCTTCATCAAGAGATTCAAGAGATAACAATCATTTCTCTAGGGTTAGTGTATTAGGAAATATCTCTATTCTCGTGCATAATGTTGGGATTTCACACTCGATAGGGAGGATAGATTCGACGCTGTGGACCAAGTGGAAGGGTGTGAAACTGGTGGTTGTTTTGATAGTTTTTCGATATGCCCATAAAGCTGGAAACATTATATGGTGCCAATTAGTTTTGTGTTTGTCGACGGTGTGTTGGAGCATAGTTTTGAACACTTTATTGACAACCTTGACTTGTCCATTAGACTGTGGGTAATAGGGTGAGGAAAACTCATGGGTAAATCCTATTTTTTCCAATATTTCTGTGAAGACTTCATTCTCAAAGTGCTTTCCATGGTCAAAGACTAAGTGTAGGGGGAACCCAAAGAGAGACATGACATGGTTAAAGAAAAAACATGCCTTAGTGTTGTTTGTATTGTTGAACATGGGAATTTATTCGACCCATTTTGTAATGTAGTCAACGACGACTACTATGTACTTGTGTTTATTACTGGAAAGAGGATTGCATGTCATGAAATCAATGTCACATTTACAGAAGGGGATGGCCCTGATTATAGGGTGTAAGAGGGTAGGTGGTGCTCGAGACTTTTGTGCATACAACTGACAGTTGTTGCATCAATTAATTACATGGATGAAGTCATGAAATAATGCAGTCCAAAGCTAACCTACCTGAATGATATTTTGGTTAGTGGACATGCCGGATAAATGACCACCACATACTCCATTATGGAAATCATTCATGACTGTCTCAGCCTCATCTAGGGTGAGGCATCATCAAAGAAGTGTGTCGATGCCTCTACGGTAGAGGACATCACTTATGAGGAGGTATTGTGAGGCTTGGTGTCGAATGCAACGATGATCATCATGAGACAATTGTGGCTCAAAATTTTGAGTGCAGAGGTAGACTAAAAGATCATCATACCATGGGTATGTGGAGGAGATGAGGAATAAATGCTTGTACGAGAATTTTTCATTGACTAGGGGGTCAACGGAGTTCGATGGAAATTCTACGAAGAGTTCAACAAGAATGAGGGATTTCTTTTTCTTGGGGGTGGTAAAATTTAGGTCCTATTCTTGAAGAATGATGATCTGGCGAGTCAATTTTCTATTGATATGGCGATGAATTAATAGGTAATGGATGGGGTTGGAATCGATTATGACTCTAGTGGTACGAAGCAAGATATAATGGTGGAGCTTTTGCAATGCGAGAATAAATGCAAGGGCTAGCTTCTCATCATGATTGTACTTGAGGGGTGGCCCTAAGAGGTTCTTTTTGATGTAGTATATGACGTGTTCACATTGGTCATCATCAATGTGCATGAGGACTCCGAAAACTGAGATGTTGGAGGTGGATAGATAGCGTATGTAATCCCTATCATAGTCGGGGGGACTGGTCAAGGGGGATTTTCTGAGGGTCTCCTTTAGTGAATCAAAAGCGGCTTGGGCATGATTGTCCCAGTGAAATAGGATGTCACGACGAAGCAAGCATAGGAACCCATGGGTGTGAATGGTGTAGTTAGGTATGAAAAGTATCAAGAATTTTTCTTTGCCTTGCAGGATTTGTAACTAGCATAACTTCCTCAGATGGGGGATATAATTGATTTTCTCAACTTTAAGTGGGTCTATGGTGATACCCTATTGGGATACTATGAAGCCCAATAGGTGGCCTGCAGTGACACAAAAGAAACATTTTAGTGGGTTGAGCCGTATGTTATACCTTTGAAAGCATTCAAAGATGATATGTAGGTATTTTATGTGTTGGGATTTCTTCTTTGATCGAGCGATGAGTTCACCCAAGTAGGAAAGGATGATGTGAGTGAGATCATGGAAGGAGTATGTCATTGCACATTGGAATGTGGCCCCAATGTTTTTGAGGCTGAAGGGAATAATGCGATAGGAAAAGGTGCCCCATGGAGTTGTCAAGGCGGTTTTGTATTGATCTTCCTATCAGATGTGGATCTGATTGTATACATAAAATCCACCCATGAGGGAGAGGACTTCGTGACCCGCACAAACATCGATGACTTGATCAATAAAGGGAGTAGGTAAGTTGTCTTTGGGACAATCTTGGTTGAGGTCATGGAAGTCGGTGTAAATGTGAATGGTGCCTTGTTTTTTATTAACCAAAACAGGGTTGGAAACCCAGGATGTGTATGCAATGGGGTATATGAAGCCTTCCATACAGAGTTTGTCGATCTCATCTTTTCTCACCATGGATTTGGATGGGTGAAGGGGGAATTTATTTTGGTGGATAGGGCCAATGTGAGGCCAAGTATCAATGTGATATTCAACAATGGTTGGTTCTAACCCTAGAATTTTAGTGTCTGACCACGAAAACACATCTTGAAATTCCTAGAATAAGGCTTTGTATGCTATGATTTCCTTTGGGGATCATGTTTCCCCTAGTGTGATTTCTTTGACAACATTAGGTTTGACCAAAATTTCGATTTTGATAGTAAGTAATATATTGGCCACATTACCTTCCTCAAACACATATGGGGTGCGAATTGGATTTTTGAATCAGTCAATATAGCTAGAAGGGATGAAATATTTTTCTTCAACGGTACAGACAGGGGCATCTACTGGTGGGTGGAAAGAATTATGTACCAAAAAAAGGGATCGATGATGAAAATCATCCTAGGGGTAATCGAGTGCACATAGGAATTCTAAAATGTCTTCATCAGACTGAAAGATAATGGAGAAAAAGGAGTTTGTGATTGTTGTGAGTGGGGTGTCGATATTTGTGGGTATAGTTGGTAAAGGTTGGATTTCGTTATTGGTTCCAAAGGTAGATGAACCTATGGGAAGTTATGAGGATTTTTCAGTAGACATCATGGACCAAATATCCATATATGAAATGGATGTATTGTGGTATGGAGGGGGGGAATCTCATAAACCGGTGTTACAAGGGAGTTAGGGGGGTTTGGGGGAAGTCCTCGTGTTGTGATGGGATGGTCAGAGGGGTTAATGGATTGAAAGTGGTCATGTCTTAGGTGTTTAGACAATGATCATTTATGGTTATTTGCACCGAAGATGGTAAATTTGGTGCAATGGGTGGGATGGGGGCTCTCCAGCATGTGCATCCATCGATGATGAGTGGACAATAGTATGTGTAATGGTCAATTTGATAGCATAATGTGCAAGGGAATCACATTCTCTTGTTCACTAACGTATAGATATATAAAATGTCAATAACGGGTTGTACTAATGAGATGGTTTGGGATGACTTAGATAATGTGGTTTGGCGTACTGCTGCTAAGGTGTCCTGAAACTGAGGGAGGGATGGGCAATGGTGTGTATAATGGTCATATTGAGAACAAATGGTACAAGCATGATTGGTTCTCAAAATGGGAGGTTTGGATGTGGAAGGTTCCAGTGAGGCTGGTAGTGCTACTAGCCTGGGTAGTAGTGGTGTACTTATGGGTTTTGGAATGATATTCCACAACTTGGGTAAAGCGGGGAAGATATTGGTAGGGTGTCCAACGGTGTTGCACAAGGCACATGGAGGTGGTATGCGAGCTGAGGAAGGGAGGGAGGGTTCCTTATTTTTATGTGTGCCTCATTGGTCGGTGGCATTTCCCCCTGTTCCAGAGGTGGTTTGTCCTGTAGTTGTAATTTTACCACCGACTGTGGGACCGGTTGGGTGAATGGTTGGGTGAGCCCCTGATTTCATAAATGGGTCTGTTTGTTTTGGTGGAAGGAATAAACTTGGTACCATAGCGGGTAGTTAGAGGTACCATATAGGGATGGAAATGACCATGTTAGGTAAATTGAGGGTAGCAGAAACTTGGTATGTTTTTACTCCATGGGGAGGATAAAAGAAGGGAATTTGGATGATGGTCTGGGGAACCGTCTACCAAACAGGGATTTGACCTATGGGTGGTGAGTTCTCTAATTTTCCTTCCTAAGAATTTTGTAGTGGTATTTCATAAGGAAGTGTCAGGATGGAGTGGGTAGTGGAGTCAGATGAAATCTCACAGGTTGAGAGGTTATGTAGCTCGATCCCATCGACCGCGATGGTGCATACAATGGTCATAATGGGGGTGGATCCCTTGGTATGTTCCAATCAAACATGGATCCTGAAATAATCTAGGTTTGACATCTGTCATGGGGACTAATTCGATGCTAGAGAATATAAGTGGCAGGATGTTATCAATATGTCCTAATTGGTTGTGTTCATGGTGGGTCAACTAATCGATGGTGACAATTTTCTCGTTGTGGGGGAAGAACATGGTATGAAAGATCGAGGAGGCTATCGCCTGCATAGCGTACATGTATCTTCATCTGAAGATGATATTATAATCCAATTGGGTGTCAATTACTTTGATGTCGATGAAAAACATTTTTCCCCCTAACTCGACTGAGATGTTTGGATATAAGCCTTTCAGTTGGGATTGATGACCATCATAAGATCGAAGCATGATGGTGGAGGGGATCAACTGAGGTGAACCAAGTTGTTTCCAAACTGATTTTGGACATGATGCATGTGGATGCTCCTTCGTCTATGATGTAATGATGGAAGATGATATTCCATATTTTGACCAGAATCTGGAATGCGACTAATGATGGGAGTCACGGGTCTGCCCTATCTAAGTCAAATGTGATTAAACATGTGTCTTCTAGATTGAATTCCCCCAATTGTGAAATTAATGGATTTCTTTTGGTAGGGCATGCTTGAATCACTTCCATAACTGACATGGCAATGGGTGATTGAGAGAGGTTATCAATAAGACTATAGTTGTGGGTGGCCCTAGAAAGTGGGTTGTGTACATTTATGTGCAAAGGTGCATGATGCATGCAGGCGATGGCTTCAGTGTTAGAACGAGGGATCATCAATGGTTTTCCAGTTGATGGTTGGGGAGTATCCACAGTGGTGGGTAATGGATCAGAGGATGTCCACTATTGGTGACTTCTTATTAATTGAGGAGGATACAATGGTCGATGGTGTTCCATGGATGGGGTTTCTCAGGTGGAAGGAAATTCCCTTGTGGTTGTGGATGTTTAACCCCTTATGGTTGAGTATTAATGACACCTTTATGTGGGATGGGGTTTTGTAACACCATCGGTGGTCATGGTGGTATCTAAACGGGAGGTCCTTGAGGTTTAGGATCCTGTTGGGGATTAATGACATCCTTCATCCATTTGAAATCAATGATTTTGGGGAAATGGTGAGTGTAATGGACACATTATCCACATAGTGCAGAAGGGTAATTGGTTTGAAGGTTGTTATTTCTCTGTTGTCGAGGTTAACCACTATAATTTCCCCCTTGGGGGTTTGGGTTGGGTTGGTGTCGATTGCCCCCATCTAGGGGATTTTTGGAGGGTTTTTCTCTCCTTGTCCCTGGTTCATGTTATTTCCTTTCTTCTAGTTATTGTTAGGTTTGTGAGGTGGATTGGCCATATTCAGCTATTCAAAATTTTGAACATGTTGAAGAGGGGAAGGTTGGATGAAATTGACCCCTGCATGGTGGTGTCCATGTGGGGGTGTGATAGATTGTGTTTGACCATAGAAGGGATAATAGGGGTTACCCTGTGGGGGGCCATACATGTTGTAAGAAGTTGAGGTTACTCTGTTATTACTAGGTGGATAAGATGTTGTTGGTTGAGGGACTGATTATGGGATAGGGACTAGTTTGGGAAGTGATGTGGGTAATAGGGTACCCATGGGGGGAAGAGGAGGTTCCATGAATGGTGGTGGAGGGGGTAGGGGAGGGTAATATGACACTCCTCCATATGGTTGTAAGTATGGGTTGGTACTGACTATGTGTTTGGTTGAGTATGAGCCATGGATCCAATCAACACATCAACATCATGTGATCTTCCTAGATTGTCTTGACCAAAGGGAAAAGAATGAGGAGCATCTAGAAGGATAATGTATAAGTACCTAGATTGGGAGTAGATGAGGTCCAACTGTTGAGCCTTAGTGATGGCTTCATATTTGTCTTCGTCATATTAACAATATTAATTATATTTCTATTATTTGAATTTATTTTTCTATTTCTGAACAACTTTAACATATTTTTAATACCTTACTTTACTAATGTCATAAAGGTTCTATCCCCTAACCCCAACGACCAATTTTTTTTTTCAACAATTATTTAATAATATATTTTTCTCATCTTGTTTTAATATTTTCACCTTATTATTCTCTAATTTTATAAATTTTTCAAACCCCCAACAACCAACTTTGAAATAATATTTTTTTCATTTCTCATGAAATCCTCATCCCTCTCTTCAACAACTACTTACCATCCTCCTTTAAATACAAACCTAAAAACTCTTTTCCACCTTAAGAGCTTCATTTGTCCCCGATGATGGGTGGAGTGTCCACTCGAAATGTTGGGTGTTTCAAAACCTTGCACATAGTTTTTTCCATAAAAAATTTCTAACATTATGAATACCTATGGAAACCTACGTACTCAGATTCTTAACCTCTATGGATAGGACTGTCTCAAAAAAAATTAGATATTTGAAAAGAACATAACCAAAATGATGAGATATCATGACTTTTGTATCCTTCTGGAAGTGATTTCCTAACTCTTGTATCCTTCCTCCATTTTCTTGAATCCACCAACATATTTACAGTCCTGATATCAATCACATTCTTACTAGGGCTATAAACGTCATTCTACATGAAAAAATCTATTGTATCAGGTTTAAACTTAATCGCTTATATCATAAGGTTTTCAATATCCATCTAAAACTATATTCTATGATTTCTTATGATATCCGGAATATGGTCGATCATAGGTATTTTGACATAACATGGAATTCTTTTAAATCATACTCTAAAAAAAATATGTAAGCTCACCAATATTATCACTAAGCAACATTTTTCTCTTCTCCCAACTCATTTTCACACCCCAAATAATTCCAATTCTGATCTCTCCCCCCACTATTCAAACAATCACTCTGATATGCCTTCTACATCTCCCCACCTCATGAGACCCTTTCCCTTCTCTCCCATGCCTCTCCCCTATGATTGCATGAGTTTACCCTCTCGTAAATCTTACGGGGTGTATAAGGAAGACCAATTAATCTCCATGTTGCCAAATCAGTGCACCAATCTATCACCTGTCTCGAAATGACCCTCCACGAATTCTATTTATCTATACACCACATCCTCCGATCCAACCACACCTCTCCATATGATTGATCAAATTTTCCCTCTCCATAATCTCATGGGTTATACAATAAATACCAATTAATATCCACACCACCATAACAATACTCCAATCCAACAATAGTCTCGACCTCCTCCTCCACAAATGCTATTTCTTTGTGCGCCATATCCTCTAATCCAAACACTAGTTCAATTACTATTCAACGTGCCCCTTTTTGAAACCCTAATTTTTGTTGGAGAAATTCCTATTTTCGGCACACTAGTTTAGTGGGAGTTAACTGGCTAGTTTTGTTTTAGAGTTTCTATTTTAGATCATCACTATTATGTTATTATGCATGCATGCATTCTACTATTATGGAATGTTATGTCCTATATATGAGTGTATTCCACTCATTCATTGTATCATATTGATCATCCTCTATGTATCAATCATCAACTCATTGGAGTAGTGTGAATATATTTTCTCATTCTTCCATATTAAATCTCTCTTCCTTTCTTCACAATATTTGTTTGTACTTGCTTTATCTAGATCTCCTATGTAGGTTTCAATGAAACATTGAAAATTTCCAAATTGACAACCAAAATCCTAATTCCAAACATGATATCGATCACAACAAATTTACAAGAAACCCTAACCTAGATGAGAACCATTTACCGTCAATCTCCCATAACAACGCATCCATTGCAAATCTAAACTACCATTCCTTCCAAAATCTAAAAAAATATGGTAATATCAACATTGATCTTTGTACCAAGTGATGTGAACCGATACACCACCAATACAATAAGCACTATGCCTTTTTTAAAAACCCTAATCTAGATGAGTATATTCTACCATTTTCCCATGATTTTTCTTCTAATTTCACTAACTCGTCGAACTCTACTTCTACTGATTTGTTTCTTACATGATTATAATACCATCCCAAATACACCTCATAATCAAATGGAGGAACATTCCTCTTTATCAAATTCTAATAATCTCTCCACTCCCCCCTCAAATGACCTTAACACATTTACTCATAATCATCCCTCTCCTCCTCCACCTTCTTCCAGTAACAGTCCTTCTACAATTATAAACTTATCCTCACATATCCTGGACCGTCCAAACCTCCAACTTATTGAAAAAGGATTTAATTTTGTCGTAGACCCCAAGTGTATCCCAATGAAGGAAATTATTTTATCTATTGAATCCATTACCCACAACCTCCCCACCCATGAAGCTGAAGAAATCCAGAAAGAGTTTGGAAGAATCCTCCTTCATGTCAATCCACCTAAACTCATCTTAACTAAAGAAAAATTTAATTTTGTATGCCACCTTAATCATAATTGTTAGCACTCTATAAATCTGTTCGACTAATAAACAGACGATGAAGGTAACTTTTTCAACCAACTTTGAGACCTGAAACTAGCCTTTCGGATCTAGAGAGGGCTCTCTCAGAAATGATGTAGTCTCTGCATAGGATATGACATTGAAAACAATGGCTAGATTTAACACCTACGATATAATGGGTTCTGGTTATATTGGTGCAGGAAAATAAGAATCAGGCTATGAGGTTGTTTTGAGGAAAAGACGGGACAAATGACTTAGTGACTAGAAATCGAGAGGGTAAGGCTAGGCGAGCAACAACCTTCAGTGTAAAACCATAATGTGTGGTGGGAGAAAATATAGGAAGTAACTTGGAGCATCGTTGTGGGATAATTTGGAGTTAGCTTTAGAATAAAATGTTTTGTCTAAGTGGCGCGAATAAGGGGTGTTGTGCAATGAATCCACAGGTTCAGAAATTTGTTCCGAAATAGACAGAAAAAATATATGAAATAATGATAACAGGAAGCACATACGTGGATAAATAAAGCACAATACATCCAACTATTACAACTAGAATCTTTTCGTCAAGTTACAGGACCTTTGCATTAAATTTCGGTCAAAACTCAAATTACATACAATAGTTGTTGTCTACCACATTTCCCAACCAACACCTTTTACATGAAAATGATCCCCATATATAAAAAAATAATGTCACCCTTGGATGTTAGGTCCAAGCTAATCTCTCTTGGAATCATGGATCTGGTTTCTTTGAAAGAGAGCAATAACTTCAATGGATTTACTAAAAATATGAAACCTGACTTTTCCAAATCATAGTCATAACCGCGATATTCTTTACAATCATTGATCATGATCCAAATTATACCCTATGGTTGTGATAAGTCATCATTTTCACTAATGGAAACTCTGATACCCTTGCATAGCAAGTCTGCTATGCAATAGTAACCTACAACAAAAACGCAGTGGAATGTGTAGCAAACTGGAAAAATAGGAGTTAAAGATGACATCGTATCTCACTTATACAAAACTATTTTTAGCAACCGAGAGAGGTTTTTGTATCTGCCCGTGTTATGAAGAAAAACCTCTCTCAGTTTCTTTAAATTCATCTCTAGGTGGCTGGAATACATGTCGCAAAAATATGTCTCGGACAGGAAATCATGAAAGTTGAATAATAGGGCTCAAATATTCCTTCGAATATCCCAATCCGTGAACCATTTTTGAAATATGAGAGAGGTTTTTATTATTTGGTTTGTCCTCGACAAAAACCTCTCGGGGAGTTTCAAAATTCCTCTCCAATTGGTTAGAAATGGATCTCTATGTTGACCACTAAACCAGTAATTTGCATAGTGCGACCTGTAGCTTGTGTGCAGCAAAATCCACTACACGATGACATCCTCTGCGCAAAAACATCCTATGCATGATAGAATCAACTGCATGACAAAATCGTGTGTGTGACTGAATTCACTAAGCAAAAACATCCTATGCACGACAGAATCCCATGCGTGACAACATCGTATGTGCAACAACATCCACTGCGTGACAACATCCTATGCACGACAGCATCCACTGCACGACGAAATACACTGCACGACGTAAAACCACAGTGTGACAGAAATCCACTGCGTGATGAAATCCACTATGCGACATAATTCTTTGCGCAGTGAAGTGCTCTGCGCAGCGTGTAACAACTTTTGCAGCGCTGAGTTGCAAATGGAAATGGAACAAACAAATAATAAGCTTCCTTTAAAACTGACCCTTGGAGATGTTAGATGTTTCCATTCATAAAAAAAATATGGGTGCTAACATGGATGAGTTTTCAAATTGTTGACAAACCTATAACCTTAGCTATGAAAATCATGGTGCTAACAGTTGGCTCCAACGGGGATGCTATCCTCCCTGTGAGATAGAAAAGAATGGTAGACCAGGTGCCTACCCATTGAGCTTCTCCCAAAATCAACTTTCCAACTGTAACTTGTAACCTTCATCCACTAAAAACCCCAAACTATTTATGCTCTAAACCGAAATCTAAAACTAAGTCGAAAATGAAAACTGCAGATTGCTAAAATAAATGCTCGTAGTACCGAGATTATTCGCACTCCTACCTACCCTAACTTATGAAAAATATGTCAATCAAGTGAAATCAAAATGTCAATGCAATCATGCAAGAACATTATCCACTTTTTGGTTTCTTTACACATGCTTGCTCCAAATCCTGTTTACTAATAAGTCATTCAAAAATTTATCTATAAATTCAAATCTCAAAAAATTAAAAACATTGGGGTTGCTTGTCACCTCCACCAAAACTACAAATGGATCCTTTAAAACATGCACAAAACAACAACCATGTTTCACCCCTTCCACTGCATTCTCATTTTTATGTGATTTAACCTGTTGATTGCCACCAAGAGGCTGAAAAATCTGTTGAGATTGCTGGAAATAACAATCTTCTGAATTAGAAGACAGTGCTTGCTGAAATGAAACCCTTGGTGGAAAGCAATCCATATCTACCATCTATGTTTATTGACCATCATATTTATTTCCAAGTTGGTAGTTGAGCACAGGCTGCAAATCTGAACTGAAATAACCTTCCATGTAATCAGCAACACAGTCATTAAGTGCATGAGAATGTTGTTGGTATTCATCACTGATAACAATTTGCTCATGTAAAATAGTGTCGTTGTGAATGCAGTCAGACTTCTCTACTTCCTTTGTTATCTCATGATTTACTATCAACAATTCAAAGGAAGAAAAACATAGTGGAAGATAGTTTTCATTTGCAAGTCCATCGCTTTCTTCATATTCAACATCATGCCTGAAGGATTTATAATTTGAAACATTATAAACATTTTTCTTCAACAATTCGAAAGAAGAAAAACACAATGGAAAGGTTCTTTCACCTTATTTAAAACCTTTTTCATTTTCTTCACTGCTGTCATATGCACATTTTTCAATTTCTTTGGATTTCCGAACACACTCATTTTCAGATTCATCTTCGACCAATGGCTGCAATTTTGAACTGATAAAACCTTTCATATAACAAGCAACAGGGTCATTAAACACATGAGAATATTGCTACAATTTCTTGTCAATTGTTTCCCATGAATCAATGTGATTTTTCATCA
Source organism: Picea mariana (assembly GCA_032191745.1). Lineage (NCBI taxonomy): Eukaryota > Viridiplantae > Streptophyta > Pinopsida > Pinales > Pinaceae > Picea > Picea mariana. The sequence goes on along the minus strand of JASDQU010195832.1, from coordinate 13,929 downwards.
TCACACATTCCTCTGCCTAAGTGATGATCTTTAAATTTTCTTTCAACAATTTAAACGAAGAAAAGCATAAAGGTAAAGAATTTCCTTCAGCTGATTTGGTACTTTCTTCATATTCTTATTGGTAGCTGTGATATGCAGGTGGATTGCTCTCATTACATTGCTGAAAAGGAACATTTTCTGATAGAGAACGTGCAACAAGTTGTTCTAGGAAGCCAACATCATAACCATCATCATATTCATCATATATAGAAAAATCAACAACATCTACAATGTCATCTAAAAATAAAAATCTTGGGACATCAACCTGCTCTTCAACAAACTGATTTTCAAATTCATCTTCTTGATTGTCTACAAATGAATACATAAAACAATCAGCTCCGTGCTTATCATGAGATGGATTAGAAGCTAAATTAACACCTTCTTTTTCAATAAGTGGAATATAATCCTTTGCAAAATCATCAACAATTAAATCTTTAAGAGGACATATGATATTATTAACCCTATTCTCAAGATTCAAATCAATTGTTCTTTGTTCATATTCATTGTCATGTTGTTTAGTATCAAAATCCTCATTTTGAATCTGTTTACATGCTTGAATATTTTCTTCAACTTCCTGGTCATTGTTGAACATTTGCTGTAAAGACACGGACTTCTGCTCCATTAAGAGAAAAGATAAGTCTTATTGAAAGGTTGTTACATAATGGAGCATGGCAGTAGCTTCAGGAGGTTGGACTTCTTTAGGTAGTTTATAATAAAGACTAGCAAACCTCCTACTGAAATTTGATATGGTTTCACCTTTCATTCTTGTCATGGAATAAAACTCTGAAAGGAGTAGATTCCATGACTTTCTCTCGCCCCAAAATCTACGGAAAGCATCCCTCAATTCATCCCACGAGCTAATCGACTGAGGATGCAAATGTCTAAACCATGCTTTGGCATCTCCTTGTAAGGATTGAGAAAAGGCCCTCATAGACACATTATCATGTTCGATCTCAAAAAGGTCTATGGAATGCTCAAAGACCTGAATATGTTTTTCAGCTGATTGTCCATCAAGCTCTCCATCAAACCTAGGAAGATACTTATAATGTTTCAGAGGAAAGTCATGAAGGATGGAAGGAAATTTAAGAGGACTATATATTTCTTGAATCTTGGAGGGTGTAGGATTAAGAACAAAAGGTACAAGCTCAGATTTGGTTTCATTAAGCTCACAAGAATGATCATGAACATCATATGGTTCTTATGAAGGATCTTGGTGAATATCGGTTATACAAGAAGAAGGAGGTATACCTACAGTTTGCAATGAAGGATATACAAGGGTAGATCTCTGGGATTCATTTAAGTGAAGAAATATTCTTTTGAAAAACTTAGGAAAGGACAAGAATATATTGATCAAACAAACAAGTACTTATTGAACTAAACTTAAGCTCAAGTACCTTATTTTTCCATACTATTCTTCCATATCTTTGTCAACGGGTCTCATTCTCTAGTGGAGTCTTTGAATCACATTTGAAGCTTGATTGGAGTCGCCATGAAAAATTTAGCTCTGGATTCTTCTGTCAATGGAATCACCTTCAATTGATTTTCTGATGTGTGGAGTCGCCAGAGAAGAAATACATCCAATATGTGCCTAAGTGTCTACTACTCTCAGACCTTAGAACTAAAACAATGTCATTCTTCCCAAGGAAAATTTCATTCAATTCTGTCCCCGGAAACAACGCTAAAATGTTAGCACTCTGTAAATATGTTCGGCTGATAAATAGACGATGAAGGTAACTTTTTCAACCAACTTTGAGACCCGAAACTAGACTTTTGGATCTAGAGAGGGATCTCTTAGAAATGACACGGTCTCCTCGAAAGATATGACTTTGAAAAAAATGGCTAGATTTAACACCTACAATATAATGGGTTCTGGTTATATTGGCAAAGGAAAGTAAGACTTAGGATATGGGTTCGTTCTGAAGAAAATACAGGACAAATGAATTAGTGACTGGAACTCGAGAGGATAAGGCTAGGCAAGCAACAACCTTCAGTGTAAAACCGTAATGTGTGGCAGGAGAAAATACAGGAAGTAACTCAGAGCACCGCTGTGGGCGAATTCAGAGTTAGCTTTAGAAGAAAATGTTTTGTCTAAGTGGCGCGAAGAAGGGTCATTGTACAACGAATATGTAGGTTCGAAAATTCATTCTAAAATAAACAGAAAAACATATGAAATAAAGATAACAGGAAGCACATACACGGATAAATAAAGCACAATACATCCAACTGTTACAACTAGAATCTTTTCGTCAAGTTGTAGGACCTTTTCATTAAATTCCGGTCAAAACTCGGATTACATACAATAGATGTTGTCTACCACATTTGCCAACGAACCAATTTTACATGAAAATGATCCCCATATATAGAAAAATAATTTCACCCTTGGCTTTTAGGTTCGAGATACTCTCTCTTGGAATCATGGATCTGGTTTCTTTGAAAGAGAGCAATAACTTCAATGGATTTATTAAAATAGGAAACCCGACTTTTCCAAATCATAATCGTAATCGACATATTCTTTACAATCATTGATCATGATCAACATTAGACCCTATGGTTGTGATAAGTCATCATTTTCACTGTTGGACACTCTGACACCCCTGCACAACAAGTCTGCTATGCTATAGTAACCTACAACAAACTGGGAAAATAGGCATTAAATATGACATTGTATCTCATTGATAAAAAACTATTTTTATAAATTGAGAGAGGTTTTTGTATTTAACATTGTTATGAAGAAAAACCTCTCGTTTTGTTTAAATTCATCTCTCGGTGGTAGGAATACGTGTCGTAAACATATGTCTCAGACATGAAATCATGAAAGCTGAAAAATAGGGCTCAAATATTCCTTTGAATATCCCAATCCGTGATTCAGTTTGCAAATTTGAGAGAGTTTTTTATTACTTAGTTTGTCCTCAAAAAAAAAATCTCGGGGATTTTCAAAATTCCTCTCCAAATGGTCATAAATTGATGTCGAAGTTGACCACTAAACCAGTAATTTGCGCAGTGAAACATGTAGCCTGTGCACAGGAAAATACACTACGCGACGACATCCTATGTGTGAAAACATTCTATGCACGACAGAGTCCACTGCGTGATAACATCCTATGCGCGACATAATCCACTACCCGAAAACATCCTATGCACAACAGAATCGACTGTGCAACAACATCCACTATGGGACAACATCCACTACTCGACAACATCCTATGCGTGCCAACATCCATTGCGCGATGAAATCCAATGCGCGACGGAAAATGACTGCGCGACAGAAATCCAATGCACGATGAAATCCACTGTGTGACATAATCCTTTGTGCGGTGAAGTGCTCTGCGTGGTGTGTAGCAAGTTTTGCAGTGCGCAGTTGCAAATGGAAATGGAACAAATAAATGATAATCTTCCTTTTGAAATGGACCCTTGGAGATGTTAGATTTTTCCAGTCATAAATACAATATGGGTGCTAACATGCATGACTTTGCAAATTGTTTTCAAACCTATAACCTTAGCTATGAAAAACATGGTGCTAACAATAACCATGCCATTATTTTCCTTAAATATGATAAAGGAAATACCATCATTATCATGAATTCTTCAAACTATCATTCTAAACCAATATACCTCCTTTCTTCCTTTGCCTATAAACCTCTCACTAAAAACCCTATTAATACCATTTCCAGCCTAGTGACCAAATTCATTAAATCTTATTCCCTTGATCCTAATATCCAAAAGAGTCTCATTCCTCATAACCCCCAAACCCAGAGGATTTATGGGAAACCCGCAATACACAAAAATAATATTCCTCTTAGGCTTATAGTAAGTTCCATAGGATCCCCCACTCATGCACTTGCTTGATTTATTTCTGAAAAGATACAACCCTTTGGTGGAAAACCTCCTCTTTTATTAAATATTCCACCCATTCATTCATAAAACTCAATTTATTCACCTTGATGATCAAGAACTCATGGTAAACTTTGATGTCATTTCTTTATTCACCAAAATTTCAGTTTTGGAAGCCCTGACCATGATATCCAAAATCATAGATCCTGAAACTCTTAATCTCATAAAAATATGTCGCTCTTCTACCTTCTTCACCTTTAAATGGGTTTGCTATGAAACAACTAAAGGCATAACCATGGGGCCATCCTTATCCCCTGAGGTAATTAATATATTTATGGAGCATTTTAAGATCTTAGCATTAAAAAAATTTCATCTCAAACCCAAATGTTGTTTTAGGTTTGTAGATGATTTTTTTTTTTATTTGGCCTCGTGGCCTTTCCATATTCAGATATTTCTTTTACATTAATATCCTTTCCCCTCACATCTAATTCACTATGGAAACCCAAATGGCCAAATTGATTCCCTTTTTAGATGTTCTTATCTCCCATCTTCTAGATGGACCCCTTTCCCACCAAGTCTTCAGGAAGAAGACCCATAAAAATTGATACCTTCATGCTAGTTCTATTATAGCATCAATTGACACCTTATAAGCTCATGACGACTCATCATCCTTAGTTACATCCCTTTCCCTATTTGTGGGGGAAAAATCCCCCTTTTCCTCCCTAAAAACATATGCTAAACCATTATTGGTCTTTGAACGAGTGGTTTCCCTTGTGTTTGAAATCAATAACCATTATCACACATAGGGATTTGTGTGGTACCTTGGTTTCCATTTGACCCCATTGGTGGATTCCTCATCTTTGTTAGTAGTCTCCATTATTGTCTACTATTTGGAGAGTATATGCCTTGTGTTATTCCATATGCTGCATATCGGAGTCATACCTCACTGTGGTCCTTTCAATATTTTCATTTGAGTCCTTCCAATTATTTTTCCTTATACTACTCCTCATTCTATATGATGGAGGGTGCCTTAATGCCTTCCTTCCATCATATCTCTTCCTATAGAATTCAACACATCTTTCTCTGGGACGGGGATATAGAGTTATTTTTAGTACCTTGGGGTTTGTAGACATCATTGGCAGGTTCCCTCCCTATTTATAGTGGGAATACATTAGTTTCCCATGCTCAATATATTCTATCATGTGTTCGACATAAACTCATTTATTCACACCTTTTAGATTGTACTAGGTACCTTGACACCCAATATCATTATTAATTGGTTTTCACGCATTTATTAACAATATACATAAATGACCAGTAATCAAATGGTGTCCCACTATGATCAAATACAACACATTTATTCACATAGTGTAGACTCCTACCACAATGGATTGTTGTTAAGAACCAAACATCAATATAGCATGGAAAAACCTCAGG
>JASDQU010195829.1:6058-19684 GCA_032191745.1 Picea mariana | reverse complement strand
TAAATAAATAAATAAATGAGATAACAGGGATGGCGTATGCTGCAGAGGATTGCGTATGCAGAGAGGGAGTCTGATAGTCCCGAGAATATAAAATATTAATGGAAGGAGTATGGAGGGGGATGAGGGTGGTTGGAGTAGTAAGTGCGTGAGGCGGTCGGGAGGAATAAGGGAGGAAAGAGGGGGATGTGCACACCATTCGACAGGAGGAGGAAATGGATGCGGGAAACTGCCGTTTTGTCATCGGCAGAGAGCCGAGAGCTTGACTATGATATGTGTGATCAGATTGAGACATGAGACGTACTGGTTATGACCTATTGATCAGGGAGGCACCGAGTTGCTAGAGGTTTTGGGCACGGGGGCCAGGATATCCGTAGATATCCTGGAGCTAGGTCGTTTTTCCTAGTTGGCAGGGTGGATATTAGTTTTGGGCAATTATTTTCTGTGACTGTGACAGGACTGGACTGTGTATCAGGGTAGCAAGGCAGCAGGGAAACATAAATTAGCATCAGAACCAGGTACTTTGTCAAGTTATGTATTTATTTATTTCTACCATGAATTCAGTATTTAATGATAAATCTAAGCTACTAAAGTTTCTGTTATAAAAATCAATCTTATGCTATGATGTTATTGTCTCATTTAGGAAATAATTTTCTTATGAATATAAATGATGTTTAGAAATATTAGGCTGTTACAGGGCCCCGACAACTCCCTCTAAATTTTTTACAAAATTTAAAGGCCCCCCCATTAGAATGTTGATAATTATAATGAGCTACATAATCAACCTTTTCAAATAGTTCCATACCTTGGCTTGCTTTGAGACAAAATTAAGACATTCACTATAGTATGAGACATTTATTACAAGAGTGTATATCAAAAGTTAGAAACGAGCATAAAAATCTCAATTTAAAGAAAAACGTTAATTTTTATCAAATGTTTACTTTCATTTAAATTATGATTATTTGTTCATTCTTTTGCTCATTAGCAAGTTTGACTATTTTGAATAATTTGTTCAACACTTCATCAAATAATATCTTGGTTGGTTTCTCATTTTCATGAAATCATTTGGTGATATTAATTAATTAAATTATTTTTTCATTTTGCATCTCATTTCAAAATAATAATAATAAAAGAATTATCTATTATTTGTTTGATTTTGTAAAAAACTGAAATTAATATTTTTTCTCCATTAACTTGAAGCTTCTAGATCATATTTGAAAGCAAATTATAAACAAAGTTTGTTTATAAGTTATAGTTAGTTTAAATTCATTCATTCATTTATTTATTTATTTTTCTAGATTTTGTTTTATTCACAATTTTGAGGTTATTAATTTAGGTTTTCTTTTGTTTCACAGGTTTCTATCATCAAATATTTGATACGGATCTTATCATGGATTGATTTTATTATCCAAATACGTTCAAGATGATTGATCCAAAAATAAGTTTGGATTGCTACAAATAATTTTATGAGCAAGAACAGATAAAATTTGGAAAGGTGTCAAGATAAGACAGACGATTTTGCAGAACTGATTGCAGCCTAACCGTAAGGAATTTGAAGAAATGGTTGACAACCTAGAACCAAAATGGACCCATTTACCTTCTGGGTAGATATTTTCCTAAACAAGTGCACGAGTTGAGAGATATTGATGTCTTTTTAGAGGCAAATTTGAGGTGGAGGAAATTAATAGTGACGCCCAGACTGTTCATTCATTTTATAAATATATGAGAAAGATCAGAGCCAATGGGGCCAAGAATTGGAGAGGAGGATCTTAATAATTTCTCTTTTGTATATTATTGCTTTTGTAAACTTTTTATTTCTTTTCAAATGGAGTAATGGATGGTTGGAATCTTTGGGAGAATGGACGAATATTTTCAAAGAAGAATATGGAATTCCAAGTTGCTTAATGGCTTTTGTCCTGTAAGTAAAACAATTTTATTTTCATTATAATATATTCATATTCTTTGAATAATTGATTATGCATTGATTTAAATAGCTTTAGTCTTTTTTATCAATACATGGTTAATTATTATCATTTATGTATTAATTTTTCCAATCTTTAAAGTCTATTATCCAAACAATTTCTTCCTGGACTACATAATGGACAAGTGATTCCAAAAACTTAATAGAACGACATATATGCATTTTGGCTTTAGCCTTTTGTTTATAATGTTTTAATTTATGTTTTGTTAATCCTGTTACATGTGCAGGTCTTATATCTTTAGATTAAATGATCTGTGATGTGTAGGAGGTTTATATTATAAATACCATCTATCATTTGCTCCTCAAAATACAAATGTTGTGATTATATCTTCGATTTAAATAATGAGATTTATCTTTGAATTTTAAATTGTATGATAAAATGCATAGATTGCTTCCAGATTTATCTTGCTGTAATCATGTATAATTATGAGATCACGGGTATATGTTTTTGTTTCCTTTTCTTCCATTAAAACCTACTCTGCCAATACATGTTCTGAATTTGTTTAGAACAATCATAAGATTCATTGCAGATTTCTCTCTTGGACATGGCAGTTGGATGTTGACCACTCATGCAGATGCTTGGATACACCTCACTAATTCACTGACAGGATAGCTTCTTTGTTGTTTTTTTTTCTATCATTTACATATCATTGAAACTAGAATGTATGGTTCATCTTTGACTATCCACATGTTCATATTTCATTAACGTTTTTGCAAGATTCTGTAAATTTATAAAATAAAAACAATAAATATTTTTATGTGCTTTCTTTATCTGCTCCCTAGAAGCAATCATTTTTCCATTGATTTTCGTAAGTTTAGATTAAAAATTGCAGCTTGTAAATCATGTACTTAAAAGAGACTTGTATATCTTCTACTTAAATACTACTACTACAGTTACATTAGAACATATATACACACACATATATAGTGTTTAGTAATTAGTTAGTTATTTCATTTCTTTCATTTATTTTATTTTAGGATTTTAGATTGGCTAACGGAGCCATTAAACATGTCCGAACGAGTTACACCAAACGGCTTGGGTTATTTAAACAACTCTGGACCGGACTCGCTCTTCTAGTTGATGGACGGTCAATTTTTCCCATCAACAAATGGCGCTAGAAGGAAGGCCAGACTGACAAGCTGGCCTTATAGGAGTCTTTGTTTTGAATTTAATTAATTTCCCATGGCTCCCCAAATCACTGTGTTGGAACATGCTTTCCACTTCTCATTACCTGATATTCCCAACAAGATAGTCTCTCTCTTGTCCAAACTCACATTTGATGGTGGGGGGAATGTATCTGCAAAATACCATATTAACAAGTTTTGGTGTAAATGCATCAAGCATGATATTTCTGATTTAAAGGTTTTATGCAGATTGTTTTCTTTTACTTTCAGGGATCAGATTAAACATTGGTTTGAGTCATTTCCAACATATCACATTTTCAATTGGTTTCAATTTGTAGATGCATTTTTAGATGCTTTTGAAATCTATTATTACAATCAATTATGTGAAGAATTTTAGACTTTGCTAATCAATGGCGATTCATCTTCAAAAGGATTTTTGACAAGAATCCATCATGTTCTATGTAGATTTAATCTTGATGACAAGTCATTTGTATTAAATATCATTTATGATGCTTGCATTCAATCATATTGAATCGCAAATGATGAAGCATTTACAAATACTATCACTCAATTGCAAGAAGAATTGTGTTCACGGGATGAGAGGGATCCATCCAAAAATGTTGAACAAGCAAAGGAGGTAGAATTTATTGAAAATGTTCTTACTGACAATCAAATTGGTTTTTCCTTTGAATCATTGTATTTTCAGTCCTCGACCATCGTGGAAGAAGATTCAATGTTGGGTCAAGGTGAATGTCCTCCTCCTAACTCTTGCTCTAATCAGTATTTAAATTCGGCTATTGAAGAAGACTCAGGTGATGAAAATGATGTTTAGCACTCTAACATTCCAATCAAATTGATTAGAGATGTAGATCTGCAATTGGAAGAAGTAACCTTAAACCCTCATCTTAAAATTGTACCTTATCAACATGAAAGATCAGATGTTTTCCATGAAAATTTTGATTTATCTATTTTACAGGAGGAAAATTTAGATGATCATATTATGTTGAAGTATTTATCACCAAAACAGAATGAAAGTTTTAAGGAAAATGAAGAGGAATGTCTTGAGAATACCATTGTTAAATATCATAGTTCAAGATATTCTTTTCATGTGCTTATTTCTGATTCCTTTACTCTTTATATCCCAATATCTTCTTAGATTTTAGTGAATTTGATACTTTACCTACGGTATCTTACTCTTTTCCACCACAATATAATTTTTTCGATATGCCAAAATTTGGTGAAACTAATTCCAAACATAACACTTATCAAGTTGGATTTGATGCTCTTTCACTTTCATTACTCGAATGGAAAAATGACATGTTGCAAGATGATTTTACATGATTTATTTTTGAAAAATACAATGCACTCATCCTTATGGAGATCGTATATTCTTCATTGCATATTCGTTCTTTGATTAGTTCGAATTTTAATGTTTATGCTTCACATTTTGAAACGATCAATCTCATCAAAGAAAGCGTTCAAACCAATAATCTAATTGATGTCATGAATCCTCTTATGATGTGTTCCCCATTGATATATCCATTTCATCAAAGTCATATTTTACATCCTAAATTTTATGACATGATCTTCGAATGGATTAAAGATTCGTATCTTAAAAATATCTATAATAAAGATAAAGTTGTGCTTGCTTTGTTTCTACCTAAATATATAGGAAGTAAGCATCACATGGTTTTTTTAGATCCTCTGTATGAAAAAATTGATGAACACTTGGAGAATTGTTAGGAGGATGGGGAATTTCGGCTTTGGTAGATGGTTATGTCCGATCCCAATAATATTGAAAAGTTTTCCAAAATTACTTATGTTCTTCCATGCCATTATGACCCATATCACGACCAGATTACAGAATGGTTGGAGGATTCATACATCAAGAAGTTCAAAAGAATGGTAAGGTCGTGCTTTTTTTGTTTTTAAAAGAATATATAGGAGGCAAGCATGACATATTTTTTTTGTATCTGCAAATACTAGATTCTTTTATTCTAATTTTTTACTTTATATGCCTTGCAGGATTGAAGATACTCTTGTGGCTGCATTGGAAATAAGATTTCACTTAGTATTTTTTATTTGTTTAGTAGTTAGAGTAGGTTTAGGATTAGGTTTTCTTTTAGTTTTATTTCTCATTTTTTCTCTTTGTAATAATGTAGTTGTGAACACAATAGGGAATGCCAAGAGAACCATAATATGAATGTTTCCATGGAAGTCCACTTTAAATCTTTTTCTCTCTTCTTTTCGTTGAATATTTCTTTTCAAAAACGTAGTATCATCATGAAAATTTTAAATGGAAAGTAAAGAAATAAGTAAATTTAAACTATAAATTGAACCCTGACCCAAGTTGCCACGAGTAGGATTGCACTCATCGTAATGAGGATTTTTCTATTTTTAGTCTCTTTTATTTTTAATAATAATGCTTGGTCAAAGTAACATCTTATGCATAACTATATTAAGAAAAGAACTTGCTAGCACATGATATTTGATATGATTTAGTTCTTCCTTTATTTTATAGTGAGATGATAGTGGATACAAAAACTCAAGTTTAACTTTGACCAAAATAATTTCCTAAAAAGTTTTCTTTTTCTTTTTTGATTTTGTGTACTTTTAATTTTGAATCCCATTAATAAAATTTTATTTGGTTTGTTGTGTGTTTTTGTTTTCTTTGATTATTTTGAATGAGTTTTCTTCTTATCTTTCTTTTTGAATCAATATATTTCTGATTGAAGAACTATTGTCGAAGGAAACATTTATTTTAAGACTTGTATTTTTCAAGCAGATTGAAACAATTCAAAAAGGTCTTGGTATTAAGATATAGCTTAGACAATTGATTTTTAAGTCAATTGTCACTCTCGTTTTGCCATCGAATTATCTTTGCTAGAGTATTACATGAGAGATATGGTTTAAATATTTGAGAATTACGATGATCTTTAATTTTTTTACACCGTCCATATTCTTAAGGAATCACTTTTAAGTGCTTCCTCATTCTCTAGATGATTTCTTAAAGGAAATCTAAAATCTCTAAACCATGATAAAGCTTCCAGTTTTAAAAGAAAATAAATAGCATGGTCAACTATTCACCTGTATTGCAATTGACCTCCAGTATCACCCCACTTTCTTTGTCATCAAGAAATCTATAATTGTATTATTATTTAAAAGTGGCATAAGAGGGTTGGAAGAACTTATGTGTAGGAAGTGTGTGTAAACCCATCGGGGTACTGAACAGGCTCGCTGGCAGCGGATAAATGAACACATGTTACCAAGACAACTTCGTCAGGGTACTGAAAAGGCCTGCTGGCAACAAAGCAATGTTGGGTCAAGAGGTGGCAAGTATATGTTTTTAAACTAGCTTTTATGGAAGTATACATCATGTGGATACAACTATTGGATGGGATTAAAGCATTTGAGTGGGTTAAATGTCATCCCTGTCGAGGCTATGAATGTCTGTTGGTAGCAGTGGCTCTGTCAACGGTATTAAAGTTCTTCTATAAACATTCTGACTCTTTGATTAAGACATTATTTCAGGTTATAATCATCTCCAAAGAAAATTCTATTTTCTGGTTATAGCATTGAGCATATCCTAATACTATATGGTCTCAGAGTGAATTTATTTTAGGGAGCTTAAATCCTTTTTCAAGTCTTATTATTTTCTTCCTAAGATGAAATATTACCAGATCAAAGATAATTGCTTCACCCAGTAATTCGCCATTTTTTGGGCCCCAATAACTCCCCCTAAATTTTTTGCAAAATTTAAAGTGCCCCCCGTTAGAATATTGATAATTATAATGAGCTACAGAATCAACCTTTTCAAATAGTTCCATAACTTGGCTTGCTTTGAGACAAAATTAAGACATTCACTATGGTATGAGACATTTATTACAAGAGTATATGTCAAAAGTTAGAAACGAGCAGAAAAATCTCAATTTAAACAAAAACGTTAATTTTTATCAAATGTTTACTTTCGTTTAAATTATGATTGTGTGTTCATTCTTTTGCTCATTAGCAAGTTTGACTATTTTGAATAATGTGTTCAATACTTCATCCAATAATATCTTGGTTAGTTTCTCATTTTCATGAAATCATTTGGTGATATTAATTAATTAAATTCTTTTTTTAATTTTGCATCTCATTTCAAAATAATAATAATAAAAGAATTATCTATCATTTGTTTGATTTTGTAAAGAACTGAAATTAATATTTTTTCTCCATTAACTTGAAGCTTTTAGATCATATTTGAAAGCAAATTATAAACAAAGTTTGTTTATAAGTTATAGTTAGTTTAAATTAATTTTTTATTTTTTATTTTTTGTCTAGATTTTGTTTTATTCGCAATTTTTAGGTTACTAATTTAGGTTTTTTTTGTTTCACAGGTTTCTATTATCAAATATTTGATACAGATCTTATCATGGATTGATTTTATTATTCAAATATGCTCAAGATGATTGATCCAAAAATAATTTTGGATTGCTACAAATAATTTTATGAGCAACACCAAATAAAATTTGGAAAGGCATCAAGATCAGACAAGCGATTTTGCAGAACTGATTGCAGCCAAACCGTAAGGAATTTGAAGAAACGGTTGAAAACCCAGAACGTAAATGGAACCATTTACCTTCCGCATAGATATTTTCCCAAACAAAGGCACGATTTGAGAGATATTGATGTCTTTTTAGAGGCAAATTTGAGGTGGAGGAAATTAATAGTGACGCCCAGACTGTTCATTCATTTAATAAATATATGAGAAAGACTAGAGCCAATGGGTCCAAGAATTGGAGAGGAGGATTTTAATCATTTCTCGTTTGTATATTATTGCTTTTGTAAACTTTTTATTTATTTTCAAATGGAGTAATGGATGGCTGGAATCTTTGGGAGAATGGATGAATATTTTCAAAGAAGAATATGGAATTCCAAGTTGCTTAATGGCTTTTGTCCTGTAAGTAAAACGGTTTTATTTTCATTATAATATATTCATATGCTTTGAATAATTGATTATGCATTGATTTAAATAGTTTTAGTCTTTTTTATCAATACATAGTTAATTATTATCATTTACGTATTAATTTTTCCAATCTTTAAAGTCTATTATCCAAACAATTTCTTCCTGGACTACATAATGGACTTTAAAGATTGGAAAAATTAATACGTAAATGATAATANATAGTTTTAGTCTTTTTTATCAATACATAGTTAATTATTATCATTTACGTATTAATTTTTCCAATCTTTAAAGTCTATTATCCAAACAATTTCTTCCTGGACTACATAATGGACAAGTGATTCCAAAAACTTAATAGAACGACATCTTTTACATCTTTTAGAATTTATGTTTTGTTAATCCTGTTACATATGCAAGTCTGATATCTTTAGATTAAATGATCTGTGATGTGTAGGAGGTTTATATTATAAATACCATCTATCATTTGCTCCTTAAAATACAAATGCTGTGATTATATCTTCGATTTAAATAATGAGATTTATCTTTGAATTTTAAATTGAATGAAAAAATGCGTAGATTGCTTCTAGATTTATCTTGTTGTAATTATGTATAATTATGAGATCACGGGTATATGTTTTTGTTTCCTTTTCTGTCATTAAAACCTAAGCTTCCAATACATGTTCTGAATTTATTTAGAACAATTATAAGATTCATTGCAGATTTCTCTCTTGGACATGGCAGTTGGCTGTTCACCACTCATGCAGATGCTTGGATACACCTCACTAATTCACTAACAGGATAGCTTCTTTGTTTTGTTTTCTATCATTTACATATCATTGAAACTAGAATGTATGGTTCAGCTTTGACTATCCACATGTTCATGTTTCATTAACGTTTTTGCAAGATTCTTTAAATTTATAAAAGAAAAACAATAAATATTTTTATATGCTTTCTTTATCTGCTTCCTAGAAGCAATCATTTTTCCATTGATTTTCGTAAGTTTTGATCAAAACTTGTAGCTTGTAAATCATGTAAATAAAAGAGACTTGTATATATTCTGCTTAAATACAATGACTACAGTTACATTAGAACATATGTACACATATATATAGTGTATAGTAATTAGTTAGTTATTTCATTTCTTTCATTTATTTTCTTTTAGGATTTTAGGTTGGTTAACAAAGCCATTAAACCCATCAAAACGAGTTACACCAAATGGCTTGGGTTATTTAGACAACCCCAGAACGAACTCGCTCTTCCAATTGACAGACAGTCAATTTCACCCGTCAACAAATGGCGCTAGAAGGAGGGCCAGACTGACAAGTTGGCCATATAGGAGTCTTTGTTTCGAATTTAATTAATTTCCCATGGCTCCCCAAATCACCGTGTTGGAACATGCTTTCCACTTCTCATTACCTGATATTCCCAACAAGACAGTCTCTCTCTTGTCCAAACTCACATTTGATGGTGGGGGGAATGTATCTGCAAAAGACCATATTAATAAGTTTTGGTGTAAATGTATCAAGCATGATATTTCTGATTTAAATGCTTTATGCAGATTGTTTTCTTTTACTTTTAGGGGTCGGATTAAACATTGGCTTGAGTCTTTTCTAGCATATCACATTTTCGACTGGTTTCAGTTTGTAGATGACTATTTAGATGCTTTTGAAATCTATGATTACAATCAATTATGTGAAGAATTTCAGACTTTGATAATCAATGGCGATTCATCTTCAAAACGATTTTCGACAATAATCCATCATGTTCTTTGTAAATTTAATCTTGATGACATGTCATTTGTATTAAATCTTTTTTATGATGATTGCATCTAGTCATATTCAATCGCAAATCATGAAGCAATTACAAATATAATCACTCAGTTGCAAGAAGAATTGTGTTCATGGGATGAGAGGGATCCATCCAAAAATGTTGAACAAGCAAAGGGAGGTAGAATCTATTGGAAATGTTCTTACTGACAATCAAATTGGGTTTTCCTCTGAATCATTGTGTTTTCAGTCCTCGACCATCGTGGAAGAAGATTCGATGTTGGGTCAAGGTGAATGTCCTCCTTCTCCTAACTCTTTCTCTAATCAGTATTTCAATTCGGTTATTGAAGAAGACTTAAGTGATGAAAATGATCTTAAGCACTCTAACATTCCAATCAAACTGATTAGAGATGTAGATCTACAATTGGAAGAAGTAACCTTAAACCCTCATCTTCAAATCGTACCTTATCAACATGAAAGATCAGATGTTTTCCATGAAATTTTTGATTTATCTATTGTACAAGAGGCAAATTTAGATGATCATATTATGTTGAAGAATTTATCACCAAAACAGAGTGAAAGTTTTAAGGAAAATGAAGAGGAATGTCTTGAGGATACCATTGTTAAATATCATATCTCAAGATATTCTTTTCATGTGCTTATTTCTGATTCCTTTTACTCTTTATATACCGATCTCTTCTTAGATTCTGGTGGATTTGATACTTTACCCACAATATCTTACTCTTTTCCACCGCAATCCAATTTTTTCGATATGCCAAAATTTGGTGAAACTAATTCCAAACATAACACTTATCAAGTCGGATTTGATGCTCTTTCACTTTCATCACTGAGATGGAAAAATGACTTGTTGCAAGATGATTTTACACGATTTATTTTTGAAAAAGACAATGCACTCATCCTTATGGAGATCGAATATTCTACATTGCATATTTGTTATTTGATTAGTTCAAATTTTAATGTTTATGTTTCACATTTTGAAATGATCAATCTCATCAAAGGAAGCTTTCAAACCAATAATCTAACTCATGTCATGAATCATCTTATGATGTGTTCCCCATTGATATATCCATTTCATCAAAGTCATAGTTTGCATCCCAATTTTTATGACATGATCTTAAAATGGATTGAAGATTCATATCTAAAAAATCTTCATAGTAAAGATAAAGTTGTGCTTGCTTTGTTTCTACCTAAATATCTAGGAAGTAAGCATCACATGATTTTTTTATATTCTCCGTATGAAGAAATTGATGAACACTTGGAAAATTGTCAGGAGGATGGGGCATTTCGGATTTGGCAGATGGTTATGTCAGGTCCCAATAATATTGACAAGTTTTCCAAATTTACTTATGTTCTTCCATGCCATTATGACCCATATCATGACCATATTGCAGAATGGTTGGAGGATTCATACATCAAGAAGTGTCAAAAGAATTGTAAGGTCGTGCTTGTTTTGTTTTTAAAATAATATATAGGAGGTATGCATGACATATTTCTTTTGTATCTGAAAATACTAGATTCTTTTATTCTAATTTTTTACTTTATATGCCTCGCAGGATTGAAGATACTCTTGTGGCTACATTGGAAATATGATTTCACTTAGTATTTTTTATTTGTTTAGTAGTTAGAGTAGGTTTAGGGGTAGGTTTTCTTTTAGTTTTATTTCTCAGTTTTTCTCTTTGTAATAATGCAATTATGAACACAAGTGGGCACACCAAGAGAACCATAATATGAATGTTGTCATGGAAGTCCACTTTAAATATTTTTCTCTCTTCTTTTCGTTGAATATTTCTTTTCAAAAAAGCAGTATCATCATGAAAATTTTAAATGGAAAGTAAAGAAATAAGTAAATTTAAACTATCAATTGAATCCTGACCCAAGGTGCCACGAGTAGGACTGCACTCATCTTAATGAGGATTTTTCTATTTTCAGTCTCTTTTATTTTTAATAATAATGGTTGGCCAAAGTAACATCTTATGCATCACTATATTAAGAAAAGAACTTGCTCGCACATGATATTTGATATGATTTAGTTCTTCCTTTATTTTACAGTGAGATGATAGTGGATACACAAACTCAAGTTTATCTTTGACCAAAATAATTTCCTAAAACGTTTTCTTTTGTTGTTTTGATTTTGTGTACTTTTAATTTTAAATCGCATTAATAAAATTTGATTTGGTTTGTTGTGTGTTTTTGTTTTCTTTGATTATTTTGAATGAGTTTTCTTCTTATCTTTCTTTTTGAATCAATATATTTATGATCAAAGAACTACTGTCGAAAGAAGCATTTATTTTAGGATTTGTATTTTTCAAGCAAATTGAAACAGTTCAAAGAGGTCATAGTATTAAGATATTAAGAGAGGGCCAAGGTCCTAATACCTTCTATCATGAAAAATGAAAAACATACCGTTGCCTTAACTCTCGCCTCGAATGATGATCGTGCGCTCCGTACCGCTCCTGGTCCATGTCGCTCCCCTCGCCGACCGTAGAGACTACACCGGTACCTCCCAGCCAATCGCTAGGGGTACTTTGCTTCCCCCTTAGCCCCCCAAACCGCAAAGGGGCCACACACAATCCAGATGGTCCGTCTAGCTTCCTATCTCGCCTCGCAAGGCCGAGCTACCACTCCTATCCGAGCTGGGAAATCCCAACTACCCACAAGTAATCAGTCAAGTCACAATTCTGGCAGCGTAACGTTACGCTAACAACCGATCCCCTTCTTCCTTATCTTCCCTTTCTTTTATAGAGTTTTATACCTTCAAACTTTCCCTAAATCCCTTTTTAATTTAATTTTCAATGAAATCATCTAAAATTTCTCCATCGTACAAGTGTCATTCATCCCCCACTTTCCTCCAAAATTTATTTTCCTTAATTTATTAAATGACTCATTTCCCTCACCCACCTAGAGTTTCTCCTATAATTTCTCCTAGGTGTTCCTAGATCCGCCTTTAGGTTTTAAATAATTTCCCTAAAAAGACGTTGCTAATTAAGTTCATTTTAGAAGGTTCTTAATTGCAGATTCCTTACTATGTTGACCTCACTTTTTACCATAAGTTCCCTTCTTTCCTTTATTATGTTTCCTCCAATTCTTAGTTTCCTAATTTTTATTTTTCCCTTCTTTCCCCTTTTAAATAAAGCCAAAATGGCAGTTGCGCGTTTTACTCTTATCCTTTTATCATTAATTTAAAATCTTTTTACACTTTCACAATTTAAATAATTTATTTCTTCTTTACAATTTAAAACCACGGATTTTAATTAAATTAATACTCTCTTCATTTTACCCCAAAAATTTATGAAGACTAAAACTATTGCTTATGTGGTTTTTAGTTTAAATTTTTATTTTTATTTTTATAGGGTCTGTTCTTAAGGTTAGACAAAATTTTACCCTGAGAAGTTTTAGACTTAGGACTTAGGTTATGAACTAGGTGACATTTAATTAGGGAAGTAGCTTAAGAATTTCTTAATGTGTTAAATGTCTTAGGGCCATCTAGGTTTGTTCCTTCATCAACATGAACGCGACATGCCCTTCAGGATGCACCACATGCTCCAAGGGTGCCACTCGCCTCGTTTGTTTCTTTTGCACGACGTGACCTTCAGGATGAACCCGATTCTCCAAGGGTGCCACTCACTTCTTGTGTTTCTTTTGCACGGCATGCCCTTCAGCATGCACCACGTGCTCCAAGGGTGCCACTCACTTCTTGTGGTTCTTTTACGCGATGTGCCCTTCAGGATGCACCACATGCTCCAAGGGTGCCACTCACCAACTTGACTGATTGGTAGACATCAATAACTCCTGGA
>JASDQU010195827.1:0-19655 GCA_032191745.1 Picea mariana | reverse complement strand
ACGGTGTATACTCCTGGGGTGGAACAGGCATGTGGGGAATGAGGGTCTGTGGGCAGTGAGTGTGGGAGGTTCCTTGGAGAGAATTCCTTCCTTATGGTTGTGTGTTGTTTTTCTTGTAACCTCAACCTAGCCTAGATTTCCATGCCTTGGGGTGGAGCTTAGTCCCAGCTCGGGGGTGACCCATTGCTGAGCTGATGAGCAGTGCGGTCTAAGGCTAGGAGGTTCGTGGAAGGCCTGCACTTGGTTGGTGGTATCTACCACTGTTAAAAGATAAGTATCTAATTATGTTTTTATCACGTTGTGCATGACTCTATTGTTTATGTTATCATGATTTTCGCTGTGTATACAAATTAACATGGAATGTTATGGTTTGTTAATTATAGCAGTAAATAATATGTTTTACTCTGAGCTTGAATGTGTTTAATTGTTTTAAGCATATGGATCATATAATACCTGTAGGAATTATGTATAGAGTGGTGTTATAACCTTCTCTTAATAGTGATTAAACCTTGGAGAGCTGAAAAGGTGTGCTACATGAACCTCCCTATTCTTATAGGTAGATACCACCACTCCATCCAATGGTTTCTACATGGATGGAGCGTGCTCTATTCCTTGTAAAGACACCTCTCTTGCAGACGAGGAAGTTGGTTGGTTCTAGGGTCATTGAAAAATTTAAAAATCAACTGTTTGGTTATATGCATTTTTTTAATCACTTCCTTATTAATTACAATAAAGTGTATTACTCTCTCCTCCTAGTTGGATACTCAAATATATCAAATAATTAGCAATATCCATCACTAATGGAAGTAATAATGGTTTCAAATTAAGTGGCCCATGAAATATGGGATGGGTCGCTTATGTTCCTAAGATACCCAATTCTATTTATAAGTTCATCTACATATTTATTTATTTCAATGTATGGGGTTTGTGGTCATTTCGGATTTGGATTTGGATGAAGGTTTTGCTCCATAGTGGAGGAATGAAACCTGAAATTAAACAATAACAAAATATTTTTAAAAGATGGGTCAATTCGGGAAGCCCTTCAAATCGAAAAAAATCCTAGATCTTGTTTATGTTTTTCTCCATTCCTTCCCTCGTCTCCTATTTTTCATCTTCTTCCCTCTCCTTTTCCGGCTTCATATCGTTTTACCCTTTAAAATACCCAGTTCATTTGATTATTATCCCTCATTTAAGGAAATGCTTTGTGTGTATTATCCCACTTTACCTACTTCAATTCATTTTATATTATTCTAATATATTTCATTTTTATCCCATATTATTTATATTAATTTCCTCACATAATCAAATAATCCTCCTTTACCCCTCCTTCCCAATTCATCACCTAAACTAGTATCTATAATTCTTCAATATTTTATTATTCTCATTATTATTTTTCAACTAATCTCAATATCATTATTTTATTAATTTTATTACTTTTTTCAATGGCTAATCCTCGTATTCTATTAATTTTTATTCATTATCCTCAATCTTTCCTTGAATGGACCCTCACCTCTCTTATTTTATAAATACGAACCTCATCACACTTTTCGAACATACGATCTTCTTATGTCCTTGATGATGGGTGAAGTGTCCACTCAAAAAATTGGACATTTCCAAACCTCATACACATTTTGTTTTCAAATGAAAGGTTTTCTTTGCAAACTATTGAGTGCCAATAATACTAATTTCCCTCCTTGTTTTTGGTCGGTGAAATTGACCCTTGTTAAAAAATCAGGTGCAATGGGAAATGAAAAATAGTGTGAGGTTGAATCAGGGGCAATGGGAAATGAAAAATAGTGTGAGGTTGTTGTTGGTTGGGGAGAAGTAGAGAAAAATAGTCACATTTTTTTTTATTAATTTTTACAGAGAAGAGCATGCATTCCTAAGTGCATCTTGTTTTTAAATAAAAACGAGGAGTGGCTGGATTGGAGATTTAACCCCCACATTCCTAAATTGTTCATACATTCCTAAAAAATAAATAATACAATTACAACTAAAGGAGAACCAACTTTGTGTAGCTACCGACTTCTATCCTGACCTTATTTGAATATACATTTTTTATTTTTTTAGGCGATATTGTTGTATTTAGAGTTAGATAAAAGCATCGACTTATTTATGAAAAGCATGAAGCTATAAATCTGTTTATAAATGGATCATTGAATTACTTGAAAACAAAATATATTAATCCCCCAGATTGGGTGATAGGAAAGAAAAGGAGTGACAGGTATGCACCTGGGAACTCATGTACACTTGTCATCTCCATGACCCTCTCTAACACACAAAAACATCCCTCCTCATAATCACGAGATCATGCCTTTATTGCTAGAATATATCCTCCACTCAACGAAATACTCGCCTCTCGCGGTGTTTATTTTCCTTGTCCTTCTCTGAATTTTTTGGTTCTTGATGGTTTCTTTTGCAGTTATGGCAATGAGTTTTTTCATCATTGGAAATTTATGGTCCCAACCTGTCCTCATTTTCTCCCTTGGTTTTAGTTAACCACCCCATGGCCAAATCAATTTCCTCATGTTCCTTGGTTTCTCAACTCTCACCTTCTTTTGGCTTTCTTTGTCTTCGTGGGATCCCTTGGGTCTCCCTGATCTACTATGGTTCGCCCCTTTGGTTGGTTTTCCTCTCTATTATTTCCTCATGGAAAGAGGAGGATTTCACCATCACTCGCATGGTTGACGAGGTAAAGTTGTAGTCTCCAGGGTGCAGTTAGTAGTAGAATATTCGACAGTCGATTACCAGACACATACACCACTTGAAATTGGGGAAGAGCTTGAATCAAGTGAAGTTGATGCCCGGTTTCTAAGGCACTTCATTGAGGATGAGGCTGTAAATGCGGACATATGTACTTCGATTCCAGATGTAGAATCCTCTTTCGCCAAATCATGCCAATATTAAAAAATCGTCGAGTTGTATTGGCACACGAAAACACTAATGGTAAAGTGTTATTTGAGCGCAACGAGGTCCTAAAACGAAAACACCACTAATGGTAGAGTGTTATTTGAGTGCAACGAGGTCCATTAGGAGATTCTTCTTGAGCTCGATGATGTTCAACTTGAGATGAAACTCAAAGACCACAAAATTAGCCTGCTCACTAAGAAACTTGTTAGCATGGGCTTAACCAAGCTCGTATTTTCTCAACCTTAAGCTGCTATCGATGATGATCATGCCCTACTGATTTAATTTTCCTTATATTAGAGCTGTTTTTTTGGTTCTCTAGTCTCATAGGAAGTAAGGCTATAGTGCCTCCTCTCACGATAGTTATCATTGTGTCATCTAGACTATTCATAGGCTTTACTATCTTGCTCTTAGTTTTTGGTATTTTATGACATGTAGTTTACAGTTTTATATGCTTCTTAGGAAAATCGAGATGGATAATTTTTTTTTGCTACCTTGGTTTCCTAAGTCACATTGTAGAGTTTCTCTCTCAAGTAAATAGAATAATTTCATAGCTTAAAAAAAATAATAACAAAAATGAAACTTAATTTTCTTATCTCAATAGAAATTTGTGATAAAGTTCACATTTATGTTTTTTTCTTAAGAGTTTGAGATTGTAAACAAAAAATAAATTTTAAAGATTGTGAATTTGTTTTTTTAATGAAATTCCTTAATACAATCTTCATTTGAGATTTATCTAACACTATTTGTTCATTATTGTGCTCAAAAGGAGTTTAAAAAAACCATAATACTTAAATTATTTTTGTTTATTGTGTTGGAAAAAAATTGAAAAAAAAACAAAATATTTATAATAGATAATCATAATTAATAAATATAAATTAATACAAACATATATATATATATAAGATTAATATAAATAAATTATATATACATATATATATGAAATGAAATTGATATTTTTTCACCATTAATTCATATAAATTAAATAATTTTATTATATTTTATTTTTGATGATATTTAAATATTTTCAAAAATAAAAAATCATAATTTGAAATATTTATTAATTAATATATTTAAATCATCAAGGATATGCCTATGTTAAAGAGTCATTACTTTTTAAGATAGTAAAGTGAAATTAAGAATGAGTACATGAGTAAAGAACATAATTACATCCAAGATTACTTTGACTAAAATACAAAGAATTAAGTTTATTTTAACTTAAAAACCAAATAACTAAATTGTAAGTAATTTTTTAGTTTGGTGTTTTGCTGACTACGGGTTGTAGATAAAAATAATTGTTGGGATTTGGTGATAACGAATTCCTCCAAGGATGGATTTGGATTCTATTATTTTGCGTTGGTCGCAATTAAAATAGACCAAGTTAGAATATAGATAGGAGTTCATCTAATAATCAGTTTCTTGTGTAAATGTATATAAATTCATGTAAAGCCGTAGAGGCCAGGCAGACACGACAAAGTGACAGGAATGAGAGAACTTGCAAGTCTATTGTAATCTCCATTATTTGAATAATAAGACAACCGATGCCTATGCTTGGTGGACGTAGCCCAACGTTTGGGTGAACCACGTGAAATCCTTTTGTTTCTTATTTGTGTGATTGTTAATTGTCATATGTGAATTTTGTTTTCCACATTTGCAATTCTAACAAATGGTATCAGAGCTGGTTGGAGGAGAGGGTGTCTAGGGCGTCAAATTTTGGAGGAGCAACAACAGTTCCATATGTGTGAGGTGCATTGATTTCCACATCGTCACAGGTCCCTCCTCTCGAAGGGTGCGAATTTTTATTAGCGAACCTTTCAGATCGCCGCACTCAAATTGTATCAAGACCTGCGAAGGCACCCTAAAACTCCGTGGATAAAGAAACATTCGCATGATTTTCTTCTTGGAAATTTTAAGGTATGGTTCTTTGGAAAAGTAAAGGTGGAGAAATTAATTAAAAGCAAAAAGTGTTTTTTAATTAAAAAGTGTCAAGTCATGTGGGTGGATGTGTTTTAAAAGGTATTTTATGGAATAAAGTAAATTAAAAGGGTTTTATGGAATATATAATTTTTTATTATTTTAAACCTTTTGTGGTTATCATTTAGCCTTATTTATTAAGGATCCACTTTTTCCATCCATTGGTTAAAGAGACAAGTATTATAAGTTGTGATTTGGGTATTAGGAGATTTTTTGCTAATGGCTAAGATGCAAAGTTCAAATTTTGAAGTTGAAACGTTCAAAGGTAAAATCAACTTTGAGCTTTGGAATCTCAAGATGCGATATTTACTGGTGCAACAAGGGTTTCAAAAAGCATTGGCAGGCAAGACAAAGAAACCAACGACTATGAAAAATGAGGAATGGGAAGATCTGGATGCAAAATATCTTACTACAATTCATTTATGTCTGGAGGATGATGTTTTGTTTAATATCGTAGGAGAGGATACAACATCAATACTATGGAGTAAGTTGGAAAGTCTATATATGACGAAGTCCTTGACGAGCATAATCTACTCGAAGAGACAGTTGTATAGTTTCCGGATGAAAGAAGGTACAAAAGTTGTTGACCATTTAAATACCTTCAATACCCTTATAGTTCAATTGACTAGTATGGAAATTAAATTTGAAGATGAAGATAAGGATATTACACTATTGTGTTTGTTGCCTGAGTATTGGGATAATCTAGTCACCTCTATTAGCTTTAGCTCAATAGATGTTTTAGATTATGACTCTATTGTGGGAGATTTGTAGGCTAAGGAGATGAGGAGAAAATCTAGTCAAGAAACCTCAACTTCAGAGGCGATGTTGGTCAGAGGTCGAACTAAAGAGAAGAATGAGAGAATTTTTTCTCGATCTAAGTCAAAAAACATAAAGGGTAAAGAAAAATTTTGGTACTGTGGAAAAGGAGGAAATCTCAAGAAAGATTGTTGGAAAAGAAAGGCATCTGAGGAAAACTCTACGAAGGAAGAAAAATTGTCTCTAACAAATTCAGGTATGACTGATCAAGTTTTATCCATTTCTAGTAATTTACAATATCAATAAGAATGAAAGTTAGATTCAGGTGCCTCCCACTACATGTTCTCACATAGAAATTGGCTCATTTCTTACCAATCTGTTGATGAGGGTGTAGTGTTTATGGGAAATGGTATTCTCTGTAAAACTATTGGGGTTGGAAGTATTAAAATCAAGATGTTCGATGGTATTGTTAGGGAATTAATGGATGTTATATATGTACCTAAGCTTAAATAAAATTTGATTTCATTAGGAGTGTTGGATTCTTGAGGATATAAGTATATAGGTCAAGGTGGAGCACTCACATTGTCGAAAGGTAGTTTACTAGTGATGAAGGAAACAAAGGTTGATAACCTTTATAAGATGGAAGGGAGTAATGAAATGGAATCTGAAGTGACTGATGTATATTCTTGTTTATGGATGAAGCATCAAGGTCATCAGAGAAAGAAAGAATTGCAGGTACTAGTAAGTGGTAAATCATTTCCAAAATTAAAAACTTTGCTTCTGAATTCTTGCTTGTTTTATATCTCTGCAAGTTATGATGGTGGTATAAAGGGATGTTGTGTGTGGGATCCTACTTCTCACAAGGTCATCATTGACAGAGATATATTATGTATGGAACAACCAAAAGGGTTGATTCAATATCGCAACGGTAAATTTGTTTGCATGCTAGATAATTCATTGTATGGCCTATTGGTACCTAGGCAAATATATAAGAGGTTTGAATCCTTCATAGTGAGTCAGAAATTTTCAAAGGATAGGAATGACTATATAGTTTATAGTACATTCACAATCTTGATGTTATTTGTTGATGATATTCTCGATGCAAGCCGAAGCATGGATAAAATTAGTAAGAAAATGACTCAGGTGGATAGGACAATTCATATGAGGGATCAAGGAGAAGCAAAACAAATTATGGGCATGGAAGTATACAGAGATGGTAATGGTAAGTTGTTGTTGGAGTTCAATATGAACATTATAAAACCATTTTTTATCCCTCTTGTTTTACATTATAGGTTTTCTTCAAGCATAGGTCATGTCTATAAAGAATAAAAGGTTATGTCTTGTGTAAGTTCAGTAGGAGGTCTGTTGTATGTGATGAAATGTTTAAGGCCATATGTTTCACATGCTAATGATGTTGTCAGATACGTGACAGATTCAGGTGTTGCAGTGAAATGGGTGCTTCATCATTTGAGAAGCACAAATGTCACCTATAATGGTTACACTGATATGGTCTCTGATAATTGTGATGTATATTTTACAGGTGTCTTGGATAGAAGGAGATCTATCAATAAATATGTCTCACAACACAGTTGTGGAAGGCATGTTCGAGGTGGAGTGATCCCTCAGGAAATCCAAACTCGTGCAAGTCACACTGGCGATCTCATGAAACTAGTTTTATTAGAGAAGATGCAGTCATGCTTGGCTTCTCTTGTCTTGTAGAAAAGGTGATAAACAAAAGGAGGGATCAAGGTATCAAGTTAATTGTTTTCAAGGTGGATATTGTTGGGATTTGGTAATAATAAATTCCTCCAAGGATGGATTTGGATCCTATTATTCTACGTTGGTTGCAACTAAAATAAACCAAGTTAGAATATGCATAGGAGTGCATTTAATAATCAGTTTCTTTTGTAAATGTCTATAAATTCATGTAAGCCCGTAGAGGTAGACACGACAGAGTGAGAGGAATGAGAGAACTTGCAAGTCTTTTGTAATCTCTATGATCTGAATAATAATACAATCGATGTGTATGCTTGGTGGACGTAGCCCAACATTTGGGTGAAGCACGTGAAATCCCTATGTTTCTTATCTGTGTGATTGTTAATTATCATATGTGAAATGTGTTTTTCACATTTGCAATACTAACAATAAATAATGTCCCACTGTTAGATTGATCTTTAGTGCAGCCAAGTGTTTTGGAATCTCTCACACCACCTGAAAAGGATTGGTCTAACTTGCGAGCAATCTTTCCTTCTGAGGTATTTTTTTGGTAGGTTTTCGACGATGCGGTTTTAAATTTCCCATCAATTTAGAATTCTGATCAATTTTATGAACATCTGGATTGGTTTAAAATCAGGTAAAACTATTGGAATAAGATTCTGAAATGCATGGAACTTTGATCCATGTTAAACTCAAGCTACCCCTGAAAATTTGGTTGAATTCAGACCCATTTTTTTACCTGAAAAACAAATCTGTTTGATCTGAGTTAGCTTACTCTACCTGAGCATAGTGCCCATGGGCTTGACCTAGAGCACAGGAATTAGAGGATTAATCATAATATTGATTTCCGTTAATCCAAGCCAATAGGGTGCTTCCCATGGGATCTTCTTCCCCATCTCTCCTAAAATATTTTGTCTGTATTGACCACTAGAGTGTTTCATAGCGTAGTCTCCCATGCGTTGATTTGCATTCCCCTCTCCTATGTGCAAGTGTTGGGTGTTTTTTTTTTCTTTTGCATTCCCCTCTCATATGCACAATTTTAATTTTGGGATTACTGAATTCTAGTTTAGGCTTCTTCTTCCAAGAGCATGTATGCATCCCATGAGCCAAATCTGAAATAATGTAGATTTTCTCTCTATTCGTTGATATTTAGCTAGCTCAAATGTTTTTCACTAGATCGTTTAACAAATCATTGTAACGAGTTAAGAAACAACAGTTGAAGAGGCATGATGTTCTATTTTTAATTGCAAAAACCTCATTTAAGTTTATTATGTAGAGTCTCCATGTTGTTAAAATGGATAGACCATGCTTGTATCATTTACAATAGTAAGGTATTAAAGAAAGTTCATAAGAGACCTTGAAGGTGTTTCTATAGGAAAATCCTTGAAGAGGGAGAAGCTATAATATTTGAGAGACTCCAAGAGATATATATAAAAGAAAGGTCGATATTGGAGGTAGAAAGTGGATCAACTAGAAAAAAAACTTGTCAAAAACTAGGACTCTTTTACCACTATGAGGAAAAAATTAGACCAACACTTACAATTAGAATAGAAATTCAATTAGAGTAGAAATGCACTCAGATGGATAATTTAAAAGAGGAGAGTTTCAATGAAGTGACTCCTCTGTAATATCGAGATTTGGAAGTGAAATAAGGGGTTTTGAAGAAGCTACAAGAAATTGTCCAAGAGATCAAGCAAACCCATTTCGTTTCTATTGTGGAAGACAACACAATAATGGAGTCAAATATGGTAAACTCACCTTCAAAGACTCTTCCTCAATAGGAATTTGGTGACTTTGAAAATAAACACTAGAGGCATCTTTTGTAAGCTCATGAAGAAAATGAGCTATGATGTCCAAGGGATAAGAGAGGAAGGCCAAGTGATTCAAATTCCCAATGTACCTCAATAAAGGACCAAGTATTAAGGCCTATGATTTAGTGGGAAAGAATCTTGCACACGTACAACTCACCTTCGTCAATGAAAATGGAACTAGAAAAAAAACCATTCCCATGGAAGAAAAACTAGATAGAAAAGGAGTGTGCAACACGCCACTAAATTGTTTCTTGTAGAGGCTTGAAAGAGGGTAGAAAATAAATGATTATGTTATCCAAATCCAATCCAACTCTTTGGTGACGAAGCAAAGAAGATGGAAAGTATCATAACAAATTGAAAAGGTATGTAATAATATCTTTGGTTTATTTATATTACAAGAAAAAGGGCCATAATACTAGCAATTGTTGGTACCCTAGAGGGCCAAGCAGCCCATGTCAGAACTATTGTTATTAATGCATATTGATTGGACATTGGGAGGCCAAATGATGGAGGCTTCACCCACAACTTCATCCAAAAAATTGAATAGCCAAGGAGAAATATTATAGAGTCAAGGTCAAGGGGAAAGAGGATTTGACTTGAATTGGATCCTTAGAAAACAAAAAATTAACTTTGTAAACTTTTTAATAAGTATTTAATATTTTTTGGAAAAGTTGAAAAAATGTTTAAAATCCCCTTGGAAGTTGAAATGAACCATTGTGATTGTTGGCCTTCCAACTTATCCCATTAAAAAGAAGGTTGTGATGAAGAAGAGAATTGAATTGAGTAGAGAGGAGGAAATGAACATGTATTGTAGCAGAGATGAGAGCTCAAGGAAGTAGTTTGCTTGATGATCTAAGTAGAAGAAAAAATTGAGTTTGTCCCGTGATGAGTGAAGATTTTAGTTGAATTGTGGCCATATACAAATTTCCTACTATTGAATACAAATACACTAAATTTGTGTATAGTGCACCCTTTTGTAATCAATTTTATGATTAATAAAATCTCCAATCAAATTAGTTTTGTTCTCATTTGAGTTTCCATGGAAAATATGTTATCCATTTTGTTTGTAAAAAAATATGTGTGCTAGTTAGTGAAAGAACTTCTGTGTACTTAAATTTGTAATTATATTTGAATCAGTGATTTAATAATGATCTCACACTATAGTTTTAATTTTTCCACATAGAGACCAATTTCCATTAGTATTCAATGAATGCCAACATCCCTATATTCTCCTCCATCAATTATACTCCTATATTGACCATCAATGGATGCCATATCACACTTGTTGCAATTTTGTAGAATGTTTCAAAATTGGTTTACTTGATTCTGATGGACTATTAGGCATTTTTAGCATTGTTAGATATTTTTTGTTTTTTCTTGAGTTATTCCCCTATGGTCTGAGCAATGTATTTTTCTGATGGGAAAATTTCGAAGTTAAACTTGGCTATCCAAGAGAATGTATGCATCCCTTGAACCAAATATGAAATATATCAAACTTTTTTTCCATTTATTGGCATTTATCTAGCCCATATTTTATTTCTCAAATTTTCTAACTAAGCATTAAACTAGTGAAGAATAACACTTGGAGAGGCATGATCTTAACCTAATTTTACTTGAAAAAACATCATGAAATTTTATTCCATGAAATATCTATACTGGTGAAATGGATAGGCCATAAACCCACCATTTACGTTATACAAAACAAAAATAAATAAATGTTCCATAATCGTACGAAACATCAAAAACACTATTGCCAAAAGATCGTTAGAATATCATGGTAACACTAATTTTTCTCTTGACGACTCTGCCCATTAAAAGAACAAGAAATATTTTTATGTATAATGTGTAAATAAAATGAAGTAAGGCCACCAAGTGGAATATGGCTTGCTTGGTTCCATGGTTTGACACTCTCAACAAGATGGGGTGAGAATCAATATACTAGAAACAACCAAATTTATGTAAAATGTCGTTGATATACGGAGATCGACAGATTTTAAAATTAATGGCGTCTATCTGTAACCACTTTTTACTTTAATGTGGTTGTTTCTAGTTGATGGTCGACAATCCTAGGGGAGTGTTGATGGGCATAAGTGACACACTGTCAACTGGAAGGTCAAATACAGACTGGCATTGTCTAAATAACCCAAGCCGTTTGGAATGCAATGACCTAACGGGTTTAATGACTCCGTTGGCCAACTAAAGTCCTAAAAATAATAAAAGAAATGAAATTAATTTAAAATCTATGATCTAACAAATTATATATTAGTTACTAAGTGTTCAAATAGAAACATGAATATACAAATGATTATAAACAATCTATATATAGTTTGCAAGAAATCTTGCGAAATGAATGTTCATAATATTGTTTCTAACTAAGATAAAGAAAGAACATAAATCTTTTTGTTTTTTGAATGTTTAAAGATTTAAAACTAATAAATACTAAGCAAATACAATTGAAACAATGACACAGTAACAGTCAAAAGATAATTAATGCACTCATTGTTTCATTAATAAATAATTAATAAAATAACACACACTAACCTGTTGTTGATCAACCAAACTGAATTTATCTCTCTGTGTTGTTTGAGATCCTATTTGTCATGCTTTTAAGGGAAACCTATAATAGAAAAATACTAGTACTTCCATAATAAATTCAAAGAAGTGTTTAATATTTGGAATAAATTAATAGCATCAAGAAGACAACTAATTAAAAATCATGTGATCTTAAGATGATCAATATTTAAAAACGAAAGGAAACTCAATTCTGAGTATTGATATTATCCATCATT
This sequence comes from Picea mariana, assembly GCA_032191745.1. Lineage (NCBI taxonomy): Eukaryota > Viridiplantae > Streptophyta > Pinopsida > Pinales > Pinaceae > Picea > Picea mariana. The sequence continues at coordinate 7,702 of JASDQU010195827.1, read as the reverse complement.
TAACATTAGAAATAAATTCAAGAATAATCAAATGATCGATTCATCACACATACAAAATGGAAATAAAAACATGAGATAAAAAATTATATGCAGAATAGTCTAAAGCTAATTCAATACAAATGAAGTTTCATATTAAAAAATTATATGAGAAACAATATTAACATTGCACATTCTACAAAAGCACAAAAACCAAAGAGTACATTTTTTTCTCATATAGTTTCAACAAAATATATTCATCATATGGTCCAAGAAGAACTTTTGGGATAATAGATTCTTAAAGATTGAAAAAATTAATATATAAATGAGAACAATTAACCATGTATTGATAAAAAAAACTAAAGCTAATTTAAATCATTGCATAATCAATTATTCAAAGAATATGAAGATATTATCATGAAAATAAAACCATTTTACTCACATGACAAAAGCCATTAAGCAACTTGGAATTTCATATTCTTCTTTGAAAATACTCGTCCATTCTCCCAAAGCTTCCAACCATCCGTTACTCTATTTGAAAAGAAGAAAAATTTACAAAAGAAATAATATACAAAAGAGAAAGGATAAAAATCCTCCACTCAATTTCATGGATCTTCCTAGCTCTGAACTTTCTCATATATTTATACAATGAATGAATAGTCTGTGCATAACTAATAATTTCCGCCACCTGAAATTTTCCTCGTAAAGAGACACAAATATATCTCAAATCGTGCATTTGTTTGGGAAAATTTATATGCAAAAGATAAATGAGTCCATTTGGGAGATGGGTTTTCAACCGTTTCTTCAAATTCCTCACGGTTAGGCTACAATCAATCCCGCAAAATCGTGTCTATGTTCTTGACGCATTTCCAAATTTTATCTGTTGTTGCTCATAAATTTGTTTGCACCAATCCAATATTATTTTTGGATCAATCATCTTGAACATATTTAGATAATGAAATCAAGCCATGATCAGATCTGTACGAAATAACTGATAATAAAAACCTGTGAAGCAAAAGGAAACCTAAATTAATAACCTAAAAATTGTGAATAAGACAAAATCTAGAACAATAAAATAAAAAATGAAATTTACTATAAGTTCTAAACAAACATTGTTTATAATTTATTTTCAAATATGATCTTAAAATTCTAGAATCTTCAAGTTAATGGGGAAGAGAAAAATATTAATTTTGGTTTTTAACAAAATCAAACAAATGATAGATAATTATTTTTATTATTATTATTTTTAGTTTGAATTGAGATGCAGAATGAAAAAAAATTAATTTATTAATTAATATCACCAAATGATTTTATGAAAATGAAAAACCAACCAAGATATTATTTGATGAAGTATTGAATCCATTATTCAAAATATTCAAACTTGTTAATGAGCAAGCTAATAAAAAAAAGAAAGAACACATAATCATAATTTAAACGAAAGTAACAAGTTGATTAAAATTAATGTTTTTGTTTAAATTGAGATTTTTATGCTCGTTTCTAAATTTTGACATATACTCTTGTAATGAATGTCTCATACGATAGTGAATGTCTTAAGCTTGTCTCAAAGCAAGCCAATGTATGAAACTATTTGAAAATGTTGATTCTGTAGCTCATTATATTTATCAAGATTCTAATAGGAGCCCTTTAAATTTTTTTAAAATTTAGGGGGAGTTGTTGGGGCCCAACATGGAGGAATAATAGACCATTAATATATTAATGTATAATTAATGTATTAATTAATTTAAAGTATTAATATATTAATTAATTGAAAGTTATTTAGTGTATCGATTAGTTATTATGTTGATGTAATGTCTAAATTAAAGTATTGATACATTACATCAATGTGTTAATGTATATTTTAAAATATTAATGTGACGTATTAATTAATACATTAATAATGTAATGTAAGGTATTAATACACTAATAAAGAAATACATCAATTATATGTTAATAAATAATAGAGTATTAAAGTATTGATACATTAACAATACATTATTATATTAATCCTCTAAAATATTAGTTAATTAATTAACACATTAATTAAGTGTTAGTAATTAGTACATTAATAAATCATTTTAATACATTGGAAAGTATTAAAGTATTAATACTACTTTAAAACATTAGGCGGAAGGGGGTCCCTTGTCCCACAAACAAGGGGGTCTCATACACCGATTTGGTGCCTTTCTACGCCATGACCTTAAAGAAAGAAAGATTTAAGTAATAAAGTATTAAAAGTACATTAATAAAGTAAGAATACATTAATAATACATTATTACATAAATACAAAACATTGACCATGACRATGGTTGACAATGATATACTATGGTGGACCATGAGAATGGTTGACTATGGTAAACCGTGACTCCATGGTTGACCATGATTTGACTATGTTTGACAATTAGAGTGGTTGACTATTGTTGACAAGAATCAAGGTTTATTATGGTTAACTATTGTTGACCATCACCATGACCATCACTATGGCTAACCACAAATGACCTTGCTTATGACTATGGTTGACCATGGATGATCATGGCATGGTTAGCCATGACCATCATCATGGTTGAGTGTGGTTGACCTTGGATGACCATGAGCCTGGTTAATTATGGTTAACCATGATAATGTTTAACTTTGGTAGACCTTCGTTAGCTCTGGTTTCGTATGGTTGACTACAGTTAACCATGGTTGAGCATGACCATGATCATGGTTGACTATGGGTGACCTTCACAATGGTCGAGTATGGTTGACCTTGACCATGGTCGACTATGGTTGATCATGGTTGACAGTTGTTAACCGTGACAATGATCATGACCATGATTAACTTTTGTATATCTTATTTTACTTTTCTTTACTATGATTGGCTATGGTTTATGTAAGGTGCCAGATCTATTATAATAGCTAAAACATAAATATTACAGAGAATAATAGCGGAACAACACAATAGATGAAACCACAACACCAAAATAATACCATTATTGATAAGAAACAATGTTCACTTGCCTCTTCGAGGGGGAAACCTTCAGCAGAGCAGTGCTCTATTACAATAATTCTCAATACAAGCTATCCAATACCTCTTACTCTTATTTATACTAATTTTATCTTTTAAGGAAACTTCTGGAGGAATATATTTCTAGAAGCAAAAGCTTCGATTATGTCTTCTTACATTGACGTATTCTCCTTTATTTAATGGACCTTATTAACTAATGTCGGCCTTTATTACATAGAAACTATATCATACTAACTAATGAACCATGAATATGGATGAGGATTGGATCCAAGATGTGGAATTTGTTGGAGTATGGTCTATGAATCTCAGGTCACATCCTCTAGTGATGTGTCCTTCCACTTGATCAACACTTCATTGATATTTATTCCACACAACCGATGTTCATGTGCATTGAGGATGAATTTTGGTTAGAGCCAAAGGGAGCCTTCTTCATCTAATTCAGGAAGGATGGTTTGGACCCTACAATTTTGTCCCACCACTTTATTTGAACAGAAAACATGCAACACCAAATGGATTTTGGAAGCAGCTAGAAGGGCCAATTTGTAGGCCACTAAACCAATACGCGTGATGATATGATAGGGCCCCTTAAAGTTGGATGCCAACTATTGATCTCCTCGGGATTTGAGAGATGTTTATTTGTAAGGTTGGAATTCGAGAAACACCTTATCACCTTCCTAAAAAACTGGTTCTAAATGATGTTGGTCCACCTGTTGCTTCATGTGATTTTGAGCCATGTGGAGGTTATCATTTAGAGCCTCAAGGGTGGTTGTTCTCCCTTACAATATTTGATCAATAGATTGGACCTTTGATGTGCCTGGAAGATATGTCATGACTGTAGGTGGTTGTTGGACATACATCTCTTCATATGGGGTCATTTTAGTGGTCGTATGATATGAAGTATTGTACTAGCATTCTTCCAAGGGAAGCCATTGCACCCACTAATGTTGTTTGTGAGAAGAAAAAGATCGCAAATCGGTTTCCAAACATTTTTTGATCACTTTCGTTTGGTCATTGGACTAGGGGTGATAGGTGATGCTCCTATTTAGTTGGGTGCCCTACAATTTAAACATCTCTTGCCAAAATGTGCTGGTGAAATTTGGGTCACGATCAGACACAATAGAGGTGGGCATGCCATGAAACTTGAAAATACGATCAAGGAAATTTTGTACTACTAGTTCTGGTGTGAAAGGGTGGGGTAATGCATAAAACTGAGCATACTATGAGAGATGATCAACCACGACCATGATGACTAACTTGTTCCCAGCTTTGGGGAGGACCACTATAAATTCCATGGAGATGTCTGTCCACATAGAAGATGGAATGGGTAGTGGTTGAAGAGATCTTGGAGACTTCATGGTTTCACCTTTATTTCCTTGGCACACCTCACATTGAGTGACAAAGAGAATGATGTCCTACTTCATGAATTCCTAGAAAAAAGAACGATGAGCATGAGCATAGGTCTTTTGGAATCCAAAGTGGCCTGCAATAGTAGATGAGTGCAACTCATTTAAGAGCCTCTAATTGAGGGTTGAAGATGGATATAGAACCGGGAGATGGTGCAAACTGCTTTGGTGAACATGGTCCAAGTGGGTAAACCTGGATAGAATTTCTTATTCCATTTCCATCATTACCATATTTCTTGATCCAAGTATAGAACCCCCATATAGAATTTGGTCTCATCATCCCTAATATCATGGAGGGAGAAGTAGTTTTCCATTTGTGAAACATATCCTGCCGGGTCAGATCCATCAAATTTATGCATCTCAACTTTGGGCACCTTATTCTAGGAATATGGAGGACCTCAATGAGAGTGGGAAGAATGAGGATCCTTAGAATGGGAGGAGTGAATATCCTCAGAGTGGGACTTGGGGTGCTTCCCCTTGATGAGTTGCGTCAATGTGTTGAACTTGACCTCGAGGGAATCCTCAAATTCTTGGAGGAGGGCGGTCATAGGCACGTTCAATGAGGTGACCTGACTATCCAAGTATTCGATTAGGAGACAAGGTGAAATTTAAGGGACAACATACAACCTAAGATAATGAGTCTTTTGGGATAGGGGGCAAATAGGAGGGTGGGAAAGGGGTTGGGCCAAATAAAAATAGGGTTAAAAATGATAGGTACCACTACGATCAAGATGAAGAGAGGAATCCAATGGGAAATCTCTCAATTAGAGGGGTAGCAAAGGAGTTGGGCCACATAAAAATAAGGTCAAAAATGATAGGTACCACTGCAACACAGATGAAGAGAGGAATCTAATGGGATAGGTCTCAAATAAGGGTGAGGGGTTAGGATCATATCCTAACAGTGGACCTTGGTTGAGCATGACCTTCATTATGGTTGACGTTGGCTGACCAAGACCATGGTTGAATGTGGTTGACCATGGTTGACAATGGTTGTCCATAGTTGACCATGGTTGTCCATGACCATGATTGACCATGAATATTGATGACATTGACCATGGTTGACCTTAACCATGATTATGGTTGAACATGACCTTGACTATGCTTGACTAACCATGACCATGTGTGAAGAGGATTAGTAGATATCTGAATTAAAATATCAATATAAATAATAATGAAATGTTTATAGAATAATTGACCATGGATGACCATGTCGGCCATGACCATGGTTGACCATGACTACATTTTATTATGGTATACGGCGACTCCATGGTTGGCCATGATTGTGACTATGGTTGACCATGACCATGGTTGACTTTGGTTGATCAAAACCATGGTTTCTTATGGTTGACCTTGAACATGGTTACCTTTGGTAGAACATAGTTGACTTTGGTTTGTTATGGTTGACTATGGTTGACCATGGTTAAGTATGGTTGACCATGACCATGCTTGATAATGAACATGGTTAATTATGGTTCACCATGAATTTACTTAACCATGTCCATGGTTAGTTATGGTCAACCATGAACATGGTTAATTGTGGTTGACCTTGGTTTATGATAACCATGGTTAATTATGGTTGACCATGACCATGGTTAACTTTGGTGGACCTTGTTTCAATTTTGTTTACTATTGTTGACTATGGTTCACCATGGTTGAATGTGGTTGACCTTGCCCATGGTTGACCATTATTGAAAATGGTTAACCATGGTTGAGAGTTGTTGTCCATGACACTAACCAAAACCATAGTTAATATCTGTAGACCTTGGTTGACTTTGGTTTAATGTGGTTGGATATGGTTGACCATGGTTGAGAATGACCTTCATTATGGTTGATGTTGGTTGACCATGACCATGGTTGACTATGGTTGACCATGGTTGACAATGGTTAACCATGTTTGACATTTATTATCCATAGATGACCATGGTTGTCCATGACCATGGTTGACCATCACTATGGATGACATTTACTATGTTTGACCTTAACTATGACTATGGTTGACCATCACCATGGATGGAATTTACTATGTTTGACCTTAAATATGACTATGGTTGACCATAACCTTAAATATTGTTGACCATGAACAAGAGTATGGTTTACTATGGTTGATCTTGATCATGGTTGACCATGGTTTTCCATGGTTGACTATGGTTAAACATTGTTGAGCTTTATGTCAACCAAAGTTGAGTGTGGCTGATCATGGTTAACCTTGACCATGATTGATTATGCTTGACCATGACCATTGATGATTATGGTTGATCGAGGATGACTATGCTTGACCAAGCCCATGGCTAACCTTTGTACACCATATGGAGTTGATTACGGTGAGCCGCATTGATTATGTTTAACCACGGTTCACTATGGCACTATCGCATTGAAATGTTGATCAGATTTTGTTCATCACATTGTGACATCAGGTTTTAGTCATCACAAAATATCATAAGGTTATGTTCATCACATTGCAATGTAGGGTTTTTGTTTGTCACATTATCGCATTGGAATATGTATTTCACATTTCGATAGTGGGTTATGTTCGTCACATTGCGACGTCTTGAAATGTTCATCTCATTGCAATGTTGGCCTATCTTTGACACATTGCAACATTGGGTGGGTACATCACGTTGCGGCAATGGGTTATGTTTGTCACATTGTGACATTTTGGAAATGTTTGTCACATTTTCATGTCGAGATATTTGTGTCACATTTTTAATGTGAGGATATGTTCGTCACAATTGAATGATAGGTATATTCTCGTAACATTGTAATGACAGGGCTATGTTCGTCATATTTGGATGTTACATTGTTCGTCAAATTGTGATGCTACTATGTTCATCACATTGTGATGATAGGGATAGGCTAGTCACATTGCAATGATAGGGCTAAGCTCTTTGCATTTTTATGTTGAAATGTTTATCAAATTGCAAAGTTACTATGTTGATTACATTACGATGTTACTACGTTCTTCACACTACAACATTACTATGTCCGTCACATTGCAATGTATGATTTTGTTCATCAAATTGAAACATCAGGTTATGTTAATCACATGAGAAGGTTGGTTTTTGTTCAACATATTATGAAAAGGAAGTTTTTTCCAAGTTAAAAAAATATCCAATGAAGTGTTTCCTTTGTCGCAAAGATAGGAGATTTCAACTGATGCAATGTATTACATAGAAGAAAAATTAGAATCATACTTGTTATAAGAACATTGATAACAAATCATCTTGAAATGTATAGCTGATGATATTTACTTGTTCTAAAGACATTGATATCAAATCATCTTGAAACTTTTAGATGATGAATTATACATGTTCTAAGGACA
>JASDQU010195825.1:0-19738 GCA_032191745.1 Picea mariana | reverse complement strand
CATCACCTTAATTACATATTTAAAGTAACCTTTCTTTCATAGTACATCAAACCTTGGTGCTCACTATAAATCTTGATATATGGGTCCTTGATTTGCATCTCTCATGTTTGTACTAGAATTGGCTCCAAACTAGGTGACTATATTGATCCCAATATAGTCACAACCTTCTATATTTTCACCATGGATATAAAGCTCACAATTCACCATATAATCACTACTCTATCTCATGTATTGTTCCTCCCATTTATTAATCAATTGTGCACAATCATGTGTATTATGTATTGTCTTTTGGTAGTACCCACATCAAGGATGGTGAGGATATACGTAATTCCTTTCAATATATCCCACTTCATAATAATTATAAAATCATGGTGGGAGATGATCCACTTAATTCCATAGAGCCCTATTACCCTAATTCTAATTCTGTCCCCCATCCACTCCCATGGTTGAATCCATTTTTTTAGAAGATCCCACGAATCCCAACATCCAGCTTCTCATGTAGATTTTTTTTTTTAAACCTATAGGAGGCGTGGAAATATCGACAAAAGTTCGTTGCAAGCTAATGATCAGGTTTTAGTCTGACAAGGATTTTCGTCGCTATTTCCACGAAAGTTCGTTACACTTTTCCACGGTTTTGCGTCGCACATATAGCATCTACGTTGTAAGATCTTCGTGAGTTTTTTCTCTGCCAAAAGTTTTCGTCGCTATTTCCAAACTTTTTCGTTGCAAATTTCCACGCTTTTGCATCGCACGTATGGCATTTGCGTCGTAATCTGTTGACAAGTTTTTACTTTGGCATGGTTTTTCGTCCCTATTGCGACGATGTTTCATCGCTATTTCCACGCTTTTTAAGGTAAACCTATCATGAGGATGATGACATGTTGAGGGATTATTTCATCGCTGTTTCCATGAATACCTGGTTCGTGGATATAGCGAAGAAAAAAGTTCCATGAAAAATAGTCTTTGTTTTCGTGGAGAGTGCGACGGATATGTGTGGCAATAGCAATGAAAAATTGTGTCAAATTTGGTCATATGTAGTAGTGTGAGGGGAAAATCCATACTAATGTGTCACACTTTGGCATAAGGATGTTGTTATTGGACAAATCAGTAAGTGCTAACACAAACTAATCTCCCTAACTTCAACAAGAAATTAGAACAAAACATAGCAGAATACAAGCTTCTCCTTAGATTTCATTGAAATGTAAACTAGTTTAATGAGTGATAAATGACATACCTTTTAAACGTTGTTTGATCCTTGCTAGTGTTGTCCTTGCTCCATACTTAGATTTGTGGGATGTTGAACCTATTAAGAAGCACAAACCAACCAAGAGAGAGAATAATGATATATATATTCCAATGAAACCTATGCATAAGATCAAGAAGTTATGCAATAAAAATGGAGACACTTTTATAGGGAGAAATGTATTACTTCATTATATTGATGAAAGTGGAGAATACAACCTATTCCTTGATGTTGCAAGGTCCCTTCCAATGGCCCTTTTCCTCAACACACACACATTTTCTCCAATGTTTTTGATGAAGAGTATTCACAACTTGACTTGGAAATCTAAAGCAAAGCTATCACAAGTACAATCTTCAACATAATTCTTTATGCATAAGCCAGCCTAAGTTTTCCCATGAGATATCCCTCTTTATATAGAGTGAAGAGGGATTAATTAAGAGATTAGGATGATCCCACTAAATCAGAGAAGCGAGTGAGATCCAAATCGATCGTAGGCCACCTCATCCTTCTGAAGATTCCATTCTAGAACCTTCGAGAATTTCACCTTTTTCCTTTGTTTGAGCAACGCCACACCCTAAACATAAGTATCCCATGACGACGCCACATTCTACTGTAGTGCAGCATGCGACGATCAAGGATTGTCTTACCCTTAACATTTGGCAAGGTGCGACGATCTTCTTTGGTAGGGTTTTCAATAAAGAAAAGATGATTGTATTTCCAAGGGAGAAAGTCTTATTTCTTTAGTAGCTTCAGGGAACAAAGAATTAAGAAATACACATATCATCGGTGATCACAGGGGTGACCAAAATAATGTGTAACATAATTCCCCCCAGAGTATGAAATTGGAACATGTGACAGCTGAAATACTTTGTAGAATGTGTGTGTCGAGAACAAGGAGCACATCGGTCGAAAACTTGCCAACAAACAAGTAGCTGCATAATAATATACCATTTATTGAGTTAAGCATTCCCATACTCAGAATACAAGTGATTCTAAGAATAAGTGTAAAATGAGTCATGGCCACTAATAATACACTCTAGATCCATGTCATTATGATTCAACATAGCCACGAGAAATACAATTTGGACCTATGTTATTATGACTCAAATTTGGGCATTGCCATGAGAAATACACGGTGGATCTATGTGTCAGTGCATACTTATGAATACGCCATCACAACTTGGATCTATGTGACAGTATCATGGGTATTCATTTCCATCATCTTGAAGTACGAATCTATCCATGTGATTACAGGTGTTGAAATTGAACATGGTAGAAACCACTTGATTACCGGTCATTAATGGATACCATTAACAAGTGCAAGGGAAATCACCATTGATGTCAATGACCCCCAAATTACTCTAGTACAATCTAACGAATGTGAATTAATGAGCTGAAGTCAAACACTCGATGGGATTTTCCAATCAGAGGCCAATGATGTGAACCCATTGTTGAAAACAAGGAGACCTGTCATTGAGACATGCAGGTTCCAAGGTACTAAATTATTTCTAAGTCTAATTCCTCGATAATGAGTTGAATTCGATAGGAAAATACTCGTCACAGTAGGGCCTTAATGTATTCACCATCAATGAAACTAAACATGTAACAAATTTAAAGTAAATCATAGTATAAAGGGATTCATAACTGACTCAGGGTAGGCCGACATGGTAAAATTTTGAGGACTGCAGATGGCCGACTCGATATAACGCTTGTTTAGGTTGAACTTCTCTTGAACATATGAATGACATGACAATTGTCTTGGAAACATTGACTCAAGGACGACCTGATAAACAGACTTGAGGATGATCAAACGAGAGATAGATGGATTTCCCAACCCAGATACAACAATGAAGAGGGGTGTCATGTTCAAGAGAGACTTACTTCCACTAACACAGATATAGATATACATTTATTTCCCAATTTTCCCCAACTATTTCTGGCAAGTACGGATTTATTTTTATGCAAGCTTGAGGAGGATAACATATGCTTGAAATGTAAGCTCATCCTTCAGATGAGTCCCTCAGAGTAATTTTAACGAACCCTAGGAAGGAGTGGTTCGATCCCATATGGGCCTTTCGATGCTTGTTTTACGAGTCCAAAGAAAGAAAACTCAGGGGTTTTTCATGTTTAGAGAGTCTGAAAAACACTTAAAGAAAACTCCAAAATGTCCTTTTTCATAAATTAGTCTGATGAGACCGAAAAAGAGATAATATACCGCTCATTAGATGTTTTCTTCAAATAATTTTACGAGCGTGAAAAGAACAAGGTCGCTCGACTATCTTTTCATGTTTAGGGAGTTTGGAAAGATCTTATAGAAGAATCTAGGGGGGGTCCTTTTTCGTATTTCCTTTATGAGTCTGAAAAAGTGATAAAAGTTTACTCGATTACATTCTCATAGTTTTACGAGCGTGAGAAAGAACAAAGACCATGCTCAACATTTTTTACTAAAAAAACCTAAAAGCATATATACACCAAATGATTTTGCAAAAACACATAAAAAATTACCAAAAAGGGTTGATCCATATCAAAAGTCCAATCACCAGACCTGTATCCTGCAATATTGACACTTCGAAAAGTTCATTAGGTTTTAAAATAGGTGAATAAATAGTGAAAAATAATTTAATTTTAGGTTAAAAAATGGTAAAATAGGTTAAATAGGTCCAAACAAGTTCATTTTACCATTCCACTTGTATTTTCACCAAAAGTAGTGCCAAAAGCCCTTATTTTCCTTCGATATTCAAGTGACGATTCCAGTGCGATACGTGGACGATTTCTTGAGCCGTGTCCATGAAGTTGGTGTTCTTCCTCATCTCTCTCTTTCTATAGCAATTTTTTTTAGTTTTTATAGTTAATTTTTTAGTTTGTGGGCGAACTTCCAGGGGAGAGAGTGCCTCCAGATCATCACAGGCTCTCCATATCGAGAACTGCGATGATCTAGGATCATCACAGGGGTTTCACTACTGGGGTGAGACGTCGTCACACTATGGTAAACTTGACCCCTGCGACGACTGCAACTCAAAAATAAGAAAGAGAGAAAGAACTAAGGAAGCTCCCAATTTTGGATTTTTGATGAACTAATTCATCTTTAATTGTTGTTTAGAAGACTTTCCACAGTTCATCATGCTCGAATGGTAGGAAAGAGAGCATGAAGAGGAAGATTTCATTGCAGGGAATGATCCCAACACCGTCAGGGCACTTCGGGAGTGCGGCTTTCTTAAGTTATTTAAAGTGCAAGGCATGAGGGCCCAATTAATTCTATTAGAACACTTAGTCCGAATGTGGGATGTGAACGAACAAGTTTTTCATGTCGGGGTACATACACTCACTCTAGAGATTGATGACATCTATTTCTTGACTAGACTATCTTTTCATGGATCTCAAGTGTCACTATCAGGAAATAGAGGAGGATGCGAACCAATGGATTACTATGTAGCACATCACTACTTAGCTGGTACAAAGAAACATAGTGGTAAGGTTGCCATGAAGGATGTCCTCAACTTATCTTTGAGGACCATTCTCTATACCAATACCCATGTGGCAGGGAGTGTAGCTCCACACATGGCCTTGCATAGCCATTTTTAGTATGCTATTAAGTTCATGAAGCCCCAAGTTTTCAACTGGTGTGAGGGCCTTCTCAAAAATATGAAGAAACATTTAACAAAGTGCAGGACCGGTTGACTGAAACAATTCAGATATGGATCAATTTTGGTGTCCTTTTTTCTAGAAAGGGTCCCAGTTTTTTGCCTTCAACATGTGGATTGGGGTGTGCCCACTCCACAAGATCCTCAGATGAAGAGATGGGTTGAATTGATGGCACACCATGGTGGCCTCCCAACCGTTACATATGGTCCTATATTCTTCGAGTGGCTAAGATGTCAACTTATTATGGTTGAGGATTATGCTTATGCCAACATCGAATTTCGTGATGATCTCGACTTGGCACTACCTGGGGGTTCACAATGGGGAGATATAGGTAAAAATGAATTTTTCATTATATGTTGTTTTTGGCATTTTAATTATGAAAATTTTATGTTATGTATCCGAGACTAATCAAGAGCTCTCAAAAATGCAGATGTGGCACCTTTCAGGCCTCTGGGATCATCTCCAATAGAAAGGCGTGGAGAGATAGGCACAGTGGCATAGCAACTAAGGTTCTCTAGGAGATCGAACACAACCTCGAGGGATTGACCATGGGCATCCCTGACTTTACTATGGATGAATATTATTGACATTACCAACGCCATAATATCTACGTTTCAACATCTATTGGTCGAATACTCCATCGTGTAGAACGGGCAGTGGTTTGTTATCATGAGCAACATCCATGATACATATGTATATGAATCCATGTGTTTCAACATTTTGGTCTCAGGACACACTTTTTTGTAACATTTTGCGTTATAATACAAAACTTCTATCGGCTTACTTGTCTTTATGTGCTTGTGTTTATAAATTGCGTAAATGTCTATCTAAAACATAATTGGCTAAAGCATATGTTAATGTGTTTAGATATCTTGGAATGTGTTTATATTCAATGTAATCAAAATTTCTTTTCAAGAGGTGAATTCTCAAGTATACCCATAATAGTGTAGGACTTCAGATGGATTAAACGTTGCTGAATTGAAACACCACGAGTGGAGAATCAAGACACACAATTAGATGATGGATTCCAAATGAAATGGTGTCAGTTAATAATTCAATGACTACACTATATTCTGCAATGTTATTAGTTGCATGACCAAGGAAAATACCATGTAGACTAATCAACTCGTCCGTAGGTGCATAGATTTTCCATGCAACAAACGCTAGATTTTAAGTATTGTGACTAGCACCATCAACAAAGCCAATATAAGGTAGCAAGAACACAGACATCTGGAAACCAAGCACAAGGAAAGGTAAGTAGTTTGAGGGTAGAAAAATGAACAAAAAAAAGAACATCAGAGTATGATACATTAAAGTACAAAGCACTCATGCAAAACACTTTAAGCATAATACTTCTTTAGGTAAATCCGATTTCTAGGTTCACCCAAAGGAATTCCATCATAATCAACCAGCTCGTAGGCCCCTTTCTCTAACACTCATTTAATGATATAAGGATCATGCCACATGGGATCGAATTTACCTGCCCCCAAAAAATCATGATCTTGATCATAGAGAAGAACCAAATCTCCTTTAGAAAAAACACGAGGTTTAACATGTTTTTTTTATTGAGCCTTGATGCGTTTCTTTTGGGTTTCTATTACCAACACAGCATCATGACGAGTCTCATCTAATTGCATTAAATACAAGAGACATTCTTCTTCGACTGTGGTATTGGGGAGAAGTTCAACGACTAGATTCAGAGACGAAATTTCACATTCAATCGACAAAACGACTTCGATACCATACACTAATTAGAAAGGTGTGAACTTCGTAGTATATTTAAATGACGTCTGATAGGCCCATAATGTCGAAAAAAGCATTGTATGCCAACTTGACTTATGAATCCCATCTGTCGAAGTATAGTGGTTAAAACTTTGTTGATTGCTTCAACTTGGCCATTGGCTTGTGGATAATAAGGGGTTGAGTTTTCGTGCCATAAACCCAACTTATCGGTAAGCTCAGACATCATAAAATTGCGAAAATGGGTGCCATGGCTAGTGATGATGGCTTGAGGGACACCAAACCTAGTGATGATATGATTTAATATGAACAATGCTGCAATTTTCCCAATGTTACCAAATGCAGGCATCGCCTCGACCCATTTAGTGAAATAATCCACAATTACAATGATGTATCCATGCCCATCATCCGAGTGAGGGTTACATTCCATGAATTCAATTCCCCATTTAGAAAATGGACCAATGAAAACTACAGGATAAAGAGGAGAAGGATGAGATCGAATATTATTATCATAGGTTTGACAAGCATGGAATTTCTGAACTGCGAGAATGAAATCTTTGAAAAGAAAAGGCCATAAGTAACCAACCCATAGGACCTTTTGGGCAGTGGCATACCCAAAAATATGACCACCACATGCTCCAAAATGACAGTAATTTAATGCTTTCTCAACTTCATCATATGTCATACATCGTTGAAACACAGAATCAATACCACGATGGTAAAGGGTATTGCCAAGAATAATATATTGACGGGTTTGATACCTAATACGACAACGATCTATACGAGATATATCAGGACAAAAAGTTTGGGTTTGGAGATAAATGATAATGTCTCCATACCAGATATCATTTGATCTAATCAGAAAGAGAGATTCATCAGGGAAAGAATCTTCTGCCACATTTGTTGTATCAGCGGAGGGAAGGTCACATATCAACTCAGTAAAGACCAAAGATTTCTTTGACTTGGCTTTCTCAAAATACAAATCAAACTCCTAGAGAATCACTATCCATTTGGAGTACTTTTCCCCATAGAAATTGTCATGTAAGAGTATGTTGCATAGGGTTGCAAGAAGAAATAATCGTGGTTTTGCGCAATAAGATATAGTGATGAAAACGTTGGACAACTTGAACAACCGCCAAGGCCAATTTATCCACATGAATGTATTTTATTTCAGTGGTCGTAAAACTCCAAATTAAAGAGTAAATGACATGTTAATCATGCGAGTCATCCTCTTGGACCAAAACCATGGCGATGGTATGATCTGAAGAAGCCAAATATAAGAAATAATCTTGACTTTAATCGGGGGGAAATAATAATGGTGTGCAGGTTAATGCAAGTTTCAAAGCATCAAAGGTTTTGTTGGCAGTGTCATCCCACATAAAATCATGACCCTTATTAAGAATTTGAGTGAAACCTTTCGTTAATTTGGCATAATTGGGAATGAATCATCGTAGAAAGTTTGCCTTCCCTTGCAAACTTTGGAGTTGGCGTAAGGTAGAAGGAGGAGGTAAATTGATGATGGCTTCAACTTTCAATGGATCCACCCTGATCCCATGCATGGAAACAATAAATCCTAGAATTCTTCCAGACTCCACAAAAAAACACATTTATGTGGATTCAATCGTATGCGTTAATATCGACATCGGAGGAAAATGGCTCGTAAGTGTGTCGGGTGACCTTGACGACACATGGAATGCATCGATAAATCATCAAGGTAAGGTTGTACAATATGCTTAATATCATGAAAGGCATAAGACATAGCTCGTTGAAAAGTCAGACCAACATTCTTGAGACCTAAAGGGATTTTACAGTATGCAAAGGTACCCCAAGGGAAAATAAAAGTGGTCTTATGCTGATCCACGGGTAAAATATTGATTTGATTTTAGCCGGAAAATCCATCCATCAGAGAGAATATTTCACTTCCGTCAGAATCATCAATGACTTGGTCGACGAAAGGGGTTAGATAATTATCTTTAGGAAAAGCCTTGTTAATATACCTATAATCAACAAAAACATGGATCATTCCTTGTTTCTTCGTGACCAGAACAAGATTGGACACCCAATCAGTCAATGTTACAGGGTAGACAAAACTAGCTTTAAGAAGTTTTTCAACTTTGAGTTTGATTGCAGCGAATTTCCATGGATGAACTGGGCGAAGTCGTTGTGGAATGGGTTTAGTGTTAGGGTATGTCTTAATTTCATGTACAATTATATTTGGATCAATTCTAGGCATTTCTTCATAACTCCATGCAAATACATCACAAAATTCTTGGAAAAGGGCCTTGTAAGTTTGGATCTCATCAGGAGAACATGAGGCACTTATGTGAACATTTTCCACTATTCCAGACTTAATTGAAATATCTAGAGGGATGGTGGGTGAAATATTACCCAAGTTCCCTTCATAAAAAACATCACGTGTTGATCCAGGAACTAGGGGGAAATCAATAATCGTGGACAGATTCAAAATCTGTCGATAACTCTCGATAGTCTCGGGTTTGAGGAAGAGGACAAAATGATGATGCCCATCACCCCAAGGTGTGTCTTCCACATACATAACTACCATGATTGTTTCATCAATGTGAAATATGGTGTGAAATGGACCAGGATACGTATCAAAGAGAGAATGAGGAGAAGAAGATGTCGATTGAATAGCTTGATAGGATAATTCCACTGTTCTTAGTGGCATTTGGTTGCCATAACAACGACATTTTTCCAAGTTAGGTACTATCGAGGGGTCATAGGACTTAGGGATTTATCCAACACTATTTGAAATCATGTCAATAGAAGTGACAAGAGGAGGAGGAACATCAGGTGGTGTAATGGGGAAAGTACCTATTAACGATGAATCTTTTAAAATACCCACACTGACATTATCATAACCAGGAGGTGTTTTTTCTATGAGTTGAATGTTTCTGGTGTGCGAATCAGAACTAAAAAAGGAGAGTTGATCTACCATAACAAATTTACCTTTGTGAGGGAAATGTATCACATGGAAAAGAGTAGAAAAAAATTCTCGCATAGCAACGATCCAACTACGAACAAGTAAGAGGTTGTAATCAAGAGGTGCATCAAACACTTTAACCTCAACAGTAACTGCATTTCCTTCTAACGCAATAGATAACGCAGGAAGAATACCATAAGGTTTAAACCTTGTACCATTAAAAGATTTTAACGTGTTGTGTGAACCGGTAAGGGAAGGAGAGCTAATGGCTTTCCAACAGGTGACATACATGATGCAAGTCGAAGCTCCTTCATCAACAACAGTTCAAAAAATATTTTTAGTTTCCACAATTACTTGTATTTGAAAATCTAATTGATAAGGGAGTCTTGGGGTGTGATCTTCCAAGTCAAAGATTATTAAATTCGTATCCATAGGATTGATTCCACCAATATACTTTAACAATGCCTTCCATTGAGTAGGACAAATTTGAAGGACTTCGAGAGCCGACATCACAGATGATGCTCGTGCAAGATCTTCTACAATACTACAGTTTTGATCTGCACGTGCATGTGGGTTAAATGATGACTTACGAGCGACGCCATTAGGAGGCAGATGAATGAATGTATCAGGACTAGGTCATTCAAGATGAAGAGGACCATTGGGAGGCGAAGCTGATGGAGGAGGTTGGGGCAATGGAGGAGGTGGATCATAAACTTTCTCTTTAGAAGGAGAATAATCTTTGGTTCAAGTAGCGACTGCAATTTCATTTTTCTTGGAGTCACCAGTACACATAAGCACATAAGAGTTGGTAGAGGGAGAGGGTTGGTAATGAATGACCAATTGGGCCTATTGTTGAGAAGGAAAAGGTTGTGACAAAATGACAGGCGTAGGGGGGAGTCACGGTTCCTTGAAGGAACTTAGTAACTTCTGCACGTCTCGGACAATATTTCGTATAATGGTGCTCACCACAACTAAATCAAGGATAACAAGGTTTTCACTTTTATTTATCACCAATAGGTTGAGTTTTGGGTTTATCTGGTGGTTGATTATTAGTTTTATTCTCTTTATTCTTACCCTTCCCTTTATTTTTATTTTTAGATTTACCGATAGTCGTAGACTGGACCGTATTCACCTCAGAGGTTTTATTGGGAGAGGCAACGGGAGGAGTAGCATTTTTTACACTAGTAGTAGTAGGTTCAGGATTGCAATGATTGACTTTTTTTGACTAAGTCTCAACATGAAAAGTGCCAATCACACCATCAACAACATGAGATGCTACTGCAAGCATTGGGGTTGGATTTGTAAATGGGCAAGGAGCATCAGGGATCAAATCATATAATGTGCTCGTTTGAGAATAACAAGATCCAAGTATTGAGTACGACTGATCACTTGTTATTCAATGAAAACACCCCCCATGGTGACATCAAAAGCTATAGGACCGATGAGTGATTTGGTAAATCACTCAGCCAATAATTGACTAGGAAGAGGAACTTTTATTAATCGTCGTCTCCTCCTCCACTCATGAATATGATCCGAGATGTGAGTAGAAGAGGATTGCTTAAATGAACTTAAAATTTCCGTTTATGTCTCATACTGTATCAGTAATTGGTAATGTGTCAAGAAATCCATGGCTAAGGTATTGAAATCATTGAAGAAACCTCTTGGCAATTCGATGTACCATTTGGCAGTCGAACTTGTAAGAGTGCATTGGAAAAGACATAATCGGATGGAGTCATCCATCAAGAGTTGGATGAGCACCAAAGATGAAACGTCATGAAATGATTATTTGGGTCTTATCCTGACTGAACGTCAAAGTTGGAAATGTTTGATGGTAATTTGGCAGGTATAACTAGCCAATAAGGAGAATGCAATATAGGATCACTCAAAATCCTAGATAAATTTGGTAAAGCCAAAGTAGCTACAAATGGAAATTGTCTATTTACCTGAGGAAACTGGTAATTTTGGGGAAGCAATCCCATAGGTATAATAGTAGGACCATAAGTAGTTTGTAAATAGTTATAAGGTCCAGTTAAATTCAATTGAGGAGGATTTTGAGTCAAGTAGCCAACATTTGTTGGTTGATTTGGCATGTCGCCTTGGAAAGGAGCATTAGATTGGAAATCTTGACCCCAGGTAGGATTTACAGTTCCTCAATAAGGCTTCCTGGGATTAGAGGGTACAAAAGAATTTGATTGAGGATTTTGTCCCCCGAGCAGTTTTTGATTGCCTTAGAAATACAAATTACAAGGTTGGGTTTGTAATCCAGGCGTATATTGCCCATAAACTAGGTTGTGACCCCCAACCTGGGGTTGTTTCCCAACTTGAGGTTGACCTCCAACATGAAGTTGAAAACCAGAAGTAATAGAATGATTTGTGCCTCCAAGAAAATTGGAGCTACTTGGGCCAGGATTATTAGATCCTCCAAGTGGTGGAGGAAGACTAGGCCCCTCGGGTAAAACTTGAGTAGGAGTAGGAATGAAACTGCTAGAAGCATTATACCCAGGTGGAACAAAAAGACTAGGTCCTGCAGATGGACCCTGGGTAGGATTAGTAGTATAACTACTAAGAGCATTATACACAGGTGGAAGTGATGGATTCGATCTAAGTGAAATTGGCGTTCCAATAGGAGCTTGGGTTGAGCATTCATTATGACATATGCTTTTCCCAAGCTGTGAAGGAAGTTATTTGAGCATGCTAATACTTATGATGTCACATACATTCACATTGTATTGGTTCGTGGCTATGTCTTATCATCTCATAGCTCCACTATGTATTTTGTGTGGCTATGATCAATGCATGTCATAGAAGTATGGATCCACATTGTATCACTGGTGGAAATACCCTTATTCAATATCATCATGGATCCGAAGTTTATTTATTGGCAGCCATACTTTGAGTCATTTATAACCCAATCATAGGTATGCGTGCCTCAGGAATGGAACATGTATTAACATTTGTTTGATGGTTGTCTGCAACTTCTACGAGGTTCCCCGACTCCATACCCTTGCTTCGAAGAATCTACAAAGTGATTCGGCCATCAACTTTCATTTTCTGACTTCACACTTTGGGGGGCAGTCTGTTACACACCAAATTTCCTCACTTTGATAGTGTTACATTCTCATTGTCATAAGTGTCGCACGTTTGTCGCTACTGTCGTAAATTTCGCATTTTTGTCGCATAAGTGTTGCATCACAAATGAAACCATGATAACACTTGATATGGCCCCTAAAACATGTTAGAAGAAGAAGCCCCATCATTTGACAGTCGAAAAAAAAAAGGTATTTTTCTATGATAATTGGTCATCTTGGAAATTTTTTGGAAGATCAATGCTCCCCTTCTCATGTGAAGGGAGCACTAGCACTCCTTGTCTATCTAGCAGGAAGCGTTGTAGTGCTCTGTTTCCCGTTGTAAAGGAGTTTCGATTGGTTGAGAAAATCTTCGGAAGAAATCCCCTTTTTCTCTAAGGACAACTATGGAGTATTAGAGTTGGTTTAGATTGAATCTAACCCTTAGGCTACATCTAAGGGAGATATCACAACTGATGGAGTCATATACTCAACTAATCCCAAATATAAGCAAGGTGGTTGGGCCTCTAAAATCGTATAAATGGAGGCATTCTCATGGTGAACAAGAAGGAAAATAATCAGCAAAAGCATTGTCATTTTGATTGTGGATATTTCGAGCAAGGGGTTGGATGAGGAGGACTTGGAGAATCTATTGCAACATCATCCATGATTGTAAGTATCTCTTTAAAGTTCTCATCAATATAATTGGCCTATTCCCTTCAAGATTGTGTATTATTGTGTGTGCTTGTCTATTGTTCTTTCGATATTTGTATATGGATTTGTTTAATCTAATTTTGTAGAGTAGGATATCATTGTTTCTCTTTGTTGTCCATTGCATTGCAAGTGTCAAGTCATGCTAAAGATTTTGGAGATAAAATTCGGATTGGAAGCAGCGGGGACAAACTTCGAAACAAGGTGCATCACACATTTTCTCCCTCTATCTTTTTATGATTAGTTAAGTTGAATTCAAAGGGATGTTAGTGTCCATTTGTGTTTTTCTGCCTTGGTATTAGGGGTCTAGAATCCAAGGGAATATTCACCTGTCCGTTGGGGAATTATTCTGTAACAACACCTTTCAAGGGTCAAGGAATTGTATCATTAGATGGTTTCTCTATTTGCAAAAATACACTGGGTTGTGACAAATATGGTTCTTTTGTAGTGAATCCATTCTTAGGAACATCATAATTATGAGCTCTAGCTTCTATGAGAACATCTTGTTCACACATATAAATAATGGAATTTGAGGTACATGATTAGAAGAAACCATTTGTTGTTGCTCCAAAGGGAAAATATTAATTAATATGATGGGTTTCTATTGAGCTCCTAGTTTAGACCATATATCAATGAATGTCCTTCATTTGAGGACACTAAGGAGTAAGAAGGTCTCCAATGCAAATTTTTCAAGGAAACTTAAGTTTTTTATTCTCCCCACTGTCCCCAAAACCATTGTTTGTATTTAGGATAGCCCCTTACCTAGGATTGGAATTCTTCTTTTTAATTATTATTAGTATTACCACCATGTTCTAGGTTATCCTATGAATTCAACGACTAAACTGAATGAATATTAGAGGTATGGGAAAGGACCGGGGAATTTGGAAAAATGAGCAAAGTTGTAGGTAGATTGTGATACATGGAAATTTATCCCATTTAGTCCATCAAATATCCAACAATGGCATGATTAACAAACCCAATCACACCATCAACATGTGGTCCCACAATGGGTTTCGAGGGGTTGGTTCAAAATCAAGTTGCATGGGGTATCAACTCATATAACATGTCAAACTAGGAGTAAATCAAGTCTAGTTATTGTGCTCGCATAATCAATTTTTCCTTGATGAGGGCCCCTAACATAGTAAAATCTTTGGTAATGTTGGGAAGTAAATACTTCACAAACCAATATTCCAAAAATTGATACAAGATTTCAAATCAGATGAGATGATGCCTCTATCACCATTCATCAATGTGGCAATAAATGTGCATGGAGTACTCTGATGTAGTGACGTTAGGAGTTCCATTCCAATTTCATAGAAAATAATAAATTGAAAGTGTGTAAGCAAATCCATAGCCAACAATGAAAAATCATTAAAAGAATCACGAGGCAACTCAATGTACCACTTGGTTGCACTCCCCATCAAGGTTCTTTGGAAAATACACAATCAAACAATATATTCCACCAAGGAGTTGGATGAACACTAGAAGTGAAAAGTCATCACATGCATAGAAGGGTCTTTACCAACTTTTTCGTCAAACTATGGGATGTATAAAGGTAACTTAATAATGAATGATCGGCCATAAAGGATGATGGTGGATGGGGTAATTTGTCAACCATGATAGGTTGGGTAAGTTCAAGGTTGAAAAAAATGGTATCTAAGTATTAGAAATTGAATTGTGATGGCTAAAGGAAGGGTTTTACAACTTGTTATGAGTCATACTACCACCAACATCAATGCTTCTTGGGAAATTGTTTCCCCCTAAAACATGAGTACTAATGGTTGAATGGATAACATTCAGAAGAATATTCCAACCAAAAGGAAAATATATGTTTGGGATTGTTGAGATATCAATGGATATGGTGGAGATAGGTGTAGACTTGTTTTCGATACTAAATCCATAGGTGTGCCCTCTGCCAAAAGAGAAGTTGGAATTGGTGATCTGGATTTAGGAGAAGAATGAATTGATTAACAGATTGAATACAATAAATACAAAGATATGAAGAATAACAAATATATCTAGTGAACAATATCTTCTATTAAATAAATGAAATAAGATGAAACTGTAAACCTGCAGAACTGAAACACTTGCTCGAATGGTGGTAGTTATCTCTGAGAAGAGATGTGCATGTTATGCACATATGTTTGAGCATAATGATTACAATGAGGCTCCAAAGGCCTTTTTAACATTACTCATGAATTCCAAAACCCTAAACATACAGAACCCTAACCCTATGAGATGAAACACCAAAAGTTATGTGGGCCCCTATAGGTAAGTTGGTACCTCAACTTCCTGGAGTCATAAATTTTGCATATGACCTCTGTTTTAGGTGCGTTATAGCCCGTTGGAAAGATCATTTTGAGAATTACACATTACACCATCAAACTTTGACTTGGTCTATAGTTTGATTGTGGGGAGACAAAAAGAACATTGTTTAGGGCCCCAAAATGGCCCTGAAGTACATAAAGATGTGTTGACATGAAAACATACAAAATAATCCAGTTGGATTAGGTGGGAGGCCACCAGTATCCATCTAGAAGATGTGTAGGGATTCAGAAAACCCTTGAAGTGTAGAACCCACAATTACAAAGAAGTACAAAATAACGTGTTAAACTAAAAATTGTTAAGAGGAGCTAGTTGGAATAGGTGGGTGGCCACAAATATCTACCTGGATTAGTCCTCCCCCCTTAGGAATCAATGGTCTCCATTATCTTGAGTTTCTTGATCATGTGAGGAAACTTCTACTGAATTTGGCCCCCGGTGAGCCACTTTCCTTGGTCGAGGAGTTACCCTGCCTTGACAACCTGATAAATATGGATCCTCTGCTAGCGACTGACCTTGAATAGTGTGTCCACTATCTGATCAGTGGATGCATGTTCCATGCAATTAGGGTTGAGCTCTATTGGTGTCAGTTATTCTATGATCTTTGAGGTGTCCAATAATGGTGGAAAATATGGTCGAAGAAGGTCCACATTGAACACTAGGTGCAATCCAAGGAAGGATGGAGTGTTGAGCTCAAAATAATTTCTATCCACGGCCTTCGTGATAGTGTAAGGCCCATAGAAAAGTGGGTAGAGCTTTTGATGGGGCCCTATAAGACGCTCCTTCTACAAATGCAACCAGAACTTGTCTCCAACCTAAAACTGGTGCGATACCCTGTGTTGATCATGGAACTTCTTGTACTTAGCATTGATTTTCTGCAAAATATCATGGACCTCTTGGCGGATGTGACGAATCCGCTCAATGAATCTGGTGACTATTTGGGTCTTAGACTGAACATGGGAATATTATGTCTGTGTGGTTGCAATAGGTAGTGAAACATCAATGGGACCCAAGGTTTGGAGTCCCAGTCCCATATGAAATTGGATATGGTCAATGGAGCTATGGAGAGACCTATTGCCACTGTGTTGAACATAGCGGAGACTCCCATCCCATGTACACATATGCTTAGAGTTGTACATGCACATAATGTGCACAATTATCCGATTGAATAACTTTGTTTGGCCATCTGTTTGGGGGTGGAAAGCAATGGATTTAGTGATCTTGGTGTCCAACAACGACCATAGACTCGAATGAAATGTGTTGAGGAACCTGTTGTCTCAGTCGGAGATGATGGTCTATGGTATCCCAAAATGGACCCACACTCGCTCGAAGAATAGCTTAGCAACATATTCTGTTTTGATGTTCTTCTTGTAGGCTGTGAGGATGGAAATGTTCGAAAACTGATCAACGACCAAAAATACACAATCATTTCCTTTCTTGGTATATGGAAGTCCAGACATCTAATCTATCGAGATGGATTCCCAAGGCTTCTTGGGGGTAGGAAGAGGGGTGTATAATCCTTGATTCTTGATGGTTGGATTGGAAATGGCACAAGTAGTGCAAGATCTAATATACTTGTTGACGTCCCATCAAAGTTTTGTCCTATAAAAATGTTTCTGGAGAACGACCACAACTTTATCCATGCCAAAATCTCTTGCCATGCGACTGTAGTGGGATTCCCAAATCAAATTTGCACACTTACTTGCAGGAACACAGAGATGGCCCATATGGCATAACAATATGTCCTTAATGTGAAAATCGGTGACAGTCGCGCCTATACTCAAGAGTTGATAGGTGGTGGTGAAGTCCATATCTTGCTAATAAATTTGGGGCCACTCAAATGCCTCATGTCCCTAGGAATGGAGCACAGTGGTGAGTGCATCCACGGGAGGTCGGCTGAGGAAATTAGTGACACGATTTGTGCTCCCTGTCTTATACTTGATGTTGAGATGGAACTGTTGTAGGTAGGTGGACCACTTCCGATGGCGGTCGTTCTGCAACTTCCTCTGTGTCTATATGAACTGCATAGGCTTGTGATCAGTGTGGATGATCGTCTCTTTTCCTAGAATGTAATGTTTCCATTGATGTCAAGCTTGTACAATGGAATACATTTCCTTGTCATAGGTGGGGTATTTTTGGACAATATCTGAAAGTGTCTCACTATGGTATGCCACTAGATGACCATGTTGAGTGATAATTGCGCCTACAACATAGTCATATGCATCAGTTTCAATCTCGAACGGTT
Source organism: Picea mariana (assembly GCA_032191745.1). Lineage (NCBI taxonomy): Eukaryota > Viridiplantae > Streptophyta > Pinopsida > Pinales > Pinaceae > Picea > Picea mariana. The sequence goes on along the minus strand of JASDQU010195825.1, from coordinate 1,829 downwards.
GTTGCATATTGGGAAAGGAGAGTACTGGAGTTGAGCACAAGCGATGCTTCGGATCATCAAATGCTCGTTGATGTTCCTTCTCCCACATGAAATTTTCCCTACCACCTCCCTTGGTCACATGGATGAGGGACCATGCAATATGGGAGAATCCCAACATGAACTGTTAGTAGAAGTTGGTTAGTCCCAAGAAGCTATGAAGCTCAGTTAGTGTGGTTGAGACTGGCCAGTCACAAATGACTTGGATCTTAGTGGGATCAACATGTACCCCATGCTCACCAACAATGTAGGCCAAGTATTGGACCCTGTTCATGCCAAAGGATCATTTTTCCAAGTTGGCATATAGCTTGTGCTACTGCAGAGTGCTCAAAACTCGTTGAATATGCCGCATGTGCTCCTCCCAAGTTCTATTGAAGATGAGGATATCATCCAAATATACCACCACAAAATAGTTTGTGAAGGATCTCAATACATCATCCATCAACCTCATGAAAGTGGCTGGTGCATTTGTTAAACCAAAGGTCATGACCAACCATTCGAAGAGACCTTATTTAGATTTGAAAGTTGTCTTACATACATCAGTTGGTTCGATGGGAACCTGGTGGTATCCAGACTTTAGGTCAATCTTGCTGAAGAAATTTTCCCCCTTGAGTTGGTCAAGAAGGTCATCAATCCAGGGAATTGGGTACAGGTTCCTGACTTTGATGTTGTTTAATGCACTATAATCAATGTAGAGTTACTAGGTCATGTCCTTGTGCACTAGTACTGTTGGATTACTGAGAGTGGGGGTGAGTCAGTAATAGAGAAATTTAATACTTTTTAACTATATAATCCAAGTGTTATATCAATGTAGCATTATCACCCAATAAATACAGAGTAAATAAGAAATGAACAAATGATCAATCATACACATACATAGTACACCAGTGTTTTATGTGGAAACCTAAAGCGGGAGAAAACCACATAATGATTTTTCTTATATGTCTTGAAGAATTACATTCATTGGAAGCACCAACTTCCTTTGTTTTCCAGCAAAAATTGGAAGGAGGCTCCAAGCCCCTTGTTTCTTAGGCTACAACCTGAGGGAATCTCCAACTCCCCTATTGTATGGCTACAACCAAAAGGATGCTACAACCTCCTATGTTCTCCGGATACATCCGGAAGGTGGCTACAACCACCTGTCCAACTGCCTTGAAGTAGAATTAGAATGATGGAACCATTATCACACTATCACTGTAAACCTATACCAATAAACCTGAACCATGCCTCAACCATGCATCAACCTGTACCATAAACAAGTGCATCAACCATGCACCAACCTGTACCAAACAACCTATAATCAACATGTACCATAAACAAGTGCATCCAACCATGTACCAAGTATGTACCAATCATGTGTCAACTACTCATCAACTATGACTCATCAATATGTACCAACACCATCAACTATACACCTCAGGTATGTGCCAACTCTTCAACTACTTGTCTCAACCATGTACCCAACATGTACCTTAACCAAAATCCCTCATCAATTTCATTGTCCAAATATGATTTGTAACTTTGTAATATACCTGGTGTATATGATCACATACCTTCAAACCTTCCTTAACTTTCACAACAAGAGATTAGCATTTCATCAAACTTTTCTTTAGTCTCACATGACTAGTGTGGGATTAGTCAACAACCCTAACTTGAAATAATCATAATTATGTACCTGTAATGAATAAAGATCTGAAAATAGTACACAATGTGTTAAAAAAATAGGATCGCGGAGAAATAAAATAAAACAAATGCAGAAACAAAACACAGAAGACACACAATACAAGAGAGAC
>JASDQU010195823.1:5378-19649 GCA_032191745.1 Picea mariana | reverse complement strand
AGAGAGGGAGAGAGTGGCAGAGGGTAAATAAAGAGATGGATATGGAGATAATGGGAGAGAGAAAACATGAGTGAGATATGGGGATAATGAGTGGTGGGAGAGAGGGGTATATGCGGGGGAGAGAGAGAGGAGAGGGAGAGAAGGGTAGAACGAGGGGGAGAGAGAGTGTGTGTGAGAGAGAGTGTGTGTGATAGGGATATAGAGAAGGTAATCCAAGTGGATACTAGTGGCCACCCACCTATTCCAATAATCCATAATGGTTCCACATCTTGGCAGTTTTTCAGGTCCCAAACTTACGGGGTCATTTTGAGGCCCTAAACGCCATTTTTTTTTCCACAAAAACACCTAGCATGTAGCCAAAGGTAGATGCCAGGTCATGCAAAATGTGTACTTCTCAAATAGACCTTTTTGATAAACAAAGATTGTATGAAAAAGTTACACCCCCGGGAAGTTGATGTATCAACCAACCACATCAGGGCCCACAAACCTTTTAGCATTTCATCTTCTAGGGTTAGGGTTTTCTCATTGACGCTTTATGTTAAAAATCCCTTTCAGCCTCTTTGTAATCAATTTCTTGTGAATGAGAGTAGCCAACACATCTCTCTCTTTAGGGATAAGCTACCACCATTATAGCTAACATGCATGCTTTGCATTTTACAGTCTTTTGTATTCTAGATATTCATTAATAGAATCCAAGTTTAACTGTATTACTATGTTTCTTGCAACAATATATCTATGTGTTTCATTGTTATATCTATACCTTCATGTCATTCTAAATATTATCTGGATCAGTGGTGTCAGAGCAATCTACTCTTTGTTGTTTCTATGTGCATGTCTTTGATGAGGTCAGGCTATCGAGAGTTGGGTCTTGAACTAGTTGAGCTTGGGGAAGAACACTCCCATTGGCCCAAGAAACCTCCCATGGTAGAAGAAAAGAGAGATGATGGAGTAGGAAATCATATCAAACTGTTGCTTGAGGAATCTCTCACGCGACAGAGGAACTAGATGATGGATAATTTCGCCTAGATCCTTTGATGGTTGCCAATAGCAATGGAGGCACCTCCAACCATCAGTAAATTTGGAGGTGAGACACCTTTTAATGTACAAGATAACTTTTATATTACTTTATTTGAAGGCCTAATAGATTTCAATGCTTTGGAAAAATAGTTAAGTCTCCTAGAGGGTTATTTCTCCGTTCAAAATTTTTCCAATAGTGAAAAAATCACCTTCGTGCTCCTTAAATTCCTTCCCCATGTCAGATATTGGTGGGTGTTGGGCCCTTCGTTTTGATGAATATAAATTGTGCAAGTTATATTTTAGCTTCATTTTGAGTGAACAAAAGTTTCGAAAGATTCTTAGGAATTGGACAACGAACTAAAGGAAGAAACATAAAGTGGTTGGAAGGACAGCGCAACATCAGTTTTGAAGAAAGAAGTTGCCACAAGATCAAGAAGAAGAGAGAACTCATAGGTTCTCAACCACAAAACCTAGATCAGATTATATATATGAGATCGATATGATTGTAATGGGGTTGTTATGAATGAAAGGCTAATGATGATCAACTGAATGAATGTAATGGTATTGAGTCTAAATCGTAGTCTAGTTTACTCATAGTTATTAGTTGAGTTAAATCTTGAGATCTGGGTAAGAACCAAACTGTCAATGTAATAGAGTTTTGTATTATTGTAGAGTTGGAAAGAGCAAGGGATTGAGATAACATTGTCTCACTTTAGTTGGGGAGTATCCATTAATTACTTCTATATGTGAATCAAGTTGTGAGAAGAACATGATATATGCTAATACAATTGGAGACCCAAATTTCGAATATATCTTGTGTATTTAGTCTTCTGATTCTCTTGATTACTGCTCTGTATTATATTTTATGTCTGATATGCTTAATTGTTTCCATGTGAATGGAGACGCAACTTTGTTTCTTTATTCTCAGTTAGGAAATGTTCATAACTGCTACATGTTTAATCTATCTTGCACAAGACTAACATGAATCTTGATACTTCATAGATTTGTTTATGTATTCTCCTTACCCTTCCCTCTCTTTTTCATCACGGTTTCCCTTTAGGTGAGACTTCTTCCCTCCCGGGAGGATGAAAATGCCAACGCACTAGACTACTTCGGTATCTTTTGTTGGTAACTGTAAGAGGACCTTGGTGTGATCACTTTTTTGCCAAAAAAATGATTATGTTGCTAGGACCTGTTCTTTAATAGAGAACCTGTAAGGAGGATGCTTCCATTGATCTATAGATCTGATGTTCACCAATGGTGGGAATGAAATTGTGATGCCTTTACATGGAAGGAAGAGGAGTTGCGAGGTAAAAGCATGAATGCTACAAGAGATTCTATCTTTTACTCAAAAAAATCGAGTGACCAGTATGAGATATTCTGGGTAAAATTCCTGAAAGAACTATTCCATTAGATAGATCAGCTACAAGAAGCTCTAGAATTCAAAGAACGCGTCAAGAAGACCTGTACTTAGGACACAGAGAATATCACAACACTTCATCGGTTGGATCACCATATTATGCAAGCAATCGATTTCTGGGTTAACACGACTATGGAAGGATATATTATTGAATTCGCAGCTAAGAATCACCAATATTTTCACAGGCGAGAGAAATTTTCAAGAAAGGTGCGCGCGGAAAACTGTTGAGGGAAATTCCCCTGTGGATCAAATCATTCTTGATGGAGGAGGGGATGATAACTATTCCCTTGACTGAGATGACAACCTAAACACCTACGCTTGGGGTAGGGTGATTTTGGGGTATGATCATGACCTAAGAAGGGAAAAGAGTTCTTTGACAAATGGGGGGAGATCAAGAAAATAATGCAAAAAGTGAGAGAGCCTTGAAAATAGTTTCCATAGTTGATAAGTGGTGGCACACAAAGGTAAAGAAAGAAACAAAGCAGTTCGAGGAGTTGTGGAAAGAAATCACATCAAGAGGAACAAATGAAAGAAAGAAGGAAGAGTTGAGGAAGGTAAGAAGACAAGAAATACTGGCTAGTATAAGATTACAAAAGAGAGAAGTGGAGAGAGAAAGGGGTCCCTAGGTGAGTGGACAAGAAGAAGGGTGTGCAGAATCAAGGAAAGACGAAGTAGGTCTGGACCTTGCAGAAGACCAAGAAGATTTAGCCCCGATATCAGGAAACATAGGGAATCAAGCTGAGAAGTTTGGTCCAGAGGAAGAAAATGAGACCCCCAAAATCAAAGAAACCTGCCCATAACTCAATGGAACCACACTCAAATCACTTGTTCCCCAGGTGTCCTCTATACTCGTGGTAAGATCTATACCGCATACTTATGCTATTTCTTTTCCAACACATCTAGTTAGTCAGTGGCAGTCTGTAAATGTAAATGCTGGGAGGATATTGGGATTCTCTGGCATAGCACAACCAAGACCGTTAGGTTTTGTTTTAATAGGAACAATAAGACCCAGAATGGCTAGAAATATGGGAGGCTCGATCGCCCGATACCCGAAATTATGGGGTAAAGGGGATGAGGATGTAGAGCAACATTGGTTCTTATGTGAAGCCATCTGGAGATCCATAGGGACTCTCGATGCAAACACGTTAGTAGAGTTTTAGACTACCTTGAGGGGTCATTCCCTCAAATGGTACATGAAGGCTATTGAACTAGGGGTGCAGGGACAAGCGTTCACCCTTGCCCAAGTTCATTTGAAATTCATCGCCGAATTCAAACTACCTCAGCTAGAGCAACAAACTCTCTCTGAGTTGCGGGAGATTCAACAAAGGGAAGGAGAATTTGCCTGGGAGTACAGTAAAAAAATTAAAGATTCTATTGGGAGGTTAGCACATCCAATTCACGAAGATCACCAGAGGGAATGGTACATCCAAGGATTAATGCTTCTGACAAGAATTCATTTAACACAACAATGGATATCCACCTTAGTGAATGCCTTAGAACAATCGTTGAAGATCGAAGCCATGATAGGTTATCCAGGGAGCTTAAGGGTGACCAACCCTCCAGTGGATATGAATTTGTCGCAAATCCAGGGACAAATATTGGTGCTAACAAAGAAGATTCAATAATTAACCATACCAAGACCAGGATGACCTCAAGTTTGGTGCAAAAAATTCTACATAGAAGGGCATCTGAAAAATGAATGTCCACGCATGAGGGGAATGTGACCTCCTCACAATCCAATGTGACCCTCTCCAGGACCAACGGGAGGAGTTGCGCAAGTATCTTTGACTCCACCATTCCATACACCAGGACTATACCATATCTTTCTAGGCAATCAAACATCTCAGCCAGCTGAGCATTGCGAGATTTTTCAGACACATGGGCATGCACCGAGACAATGTCCTATCATGCAGAAGTATACGATTGCACCCAATACAATACATTGTGATTTTTGTGCATCTACAACACATGATACAAATCAATGTAGAGCAGTGGATGCAATTGCTGATAGATTAGATCAGACAACATTAAGAATAAATGAAACCCACAAGGACCTGGAAGAGGCCAGGGAGGTGGGGTTGGAGGTGGATTCAGAGGAGGAAGAAATGGAGGAAGAGGGCTGAGCCGATGTTACAACTGCAATCAACAAGGTCACTTGGCCAGAGATTGCCCTCACCCAAGATGACCATGGTGTTATCACTGCAGAAATAATGGGCATGCAACCGAAGACTACCTAGAACTGATCGTGAAATGGGAAGATCGGGTTCGTCAACGAGGAGATAAATTCATAGGCTCGGAAATGAAAATGGGAATCAAGGGACAACTACCAAATATCAACATCATTACTCGTGGAGGAGCAAAAAATGGGGTAGATGAAAACAATCATCCCAAGATTCAGAAAGCATCTCCCAAGGATGACATGTATGACCCTTTGAAACAAAAGTTGTTCTTCAAAAATGCAATAGAAATATTTAAGATTATCCCCACTCCAGATATAATGGATAATTCCCCTAAATTCACCTCTCAACCTAAACTTTCATAAGCCCCTACCTCACCACCGACAACTAGAAACTCTGCAATTCCAAAGAGACACCCTGAGCAGTCTCAAAGTGTAATCAATCTCTGGTTTCAATTGTTCTTCGATATCCTAGGGGATGACCAACTTACGGAGAATTTTCACTACACCTTGTACCTAATACTGGGAAATGAGGGAACCCAAGAAGCCACAATAGGGACCAACCTCCCTGAGAAGAATACCCAAAGAATACAAAGAAGAAAGGTGCGAATAGGAAAATAATTTAGGTTATAATCCCAGGTAGATGATTTTGAAATCAAATCTGTCATGCTAGATTTGGGATCTGATGTCAACATCCTACCCAAAAATACTTGGGAAGCTTTGGGAAAATCTCAGTTAGTATATTCCCCCATCCAATTGAGAATGGAAAGCCAATATTGCATTTTTCCAGTAGGAAGGCTGGAAAATGTGGAAATCAATGTTGCGAGAGTTAAAACCACAACCGATTTTTAAGTAATAGAAATCATGGGAGATAAGGATCCCTACCATACTCTACTCATAATTGATTGGGCATACAACAACTATTATATCATTGATCTAAAGAGGGACACAATGATGTTTAAGCAGATGGGATAAAAGTGGTTCAACCCTTAGATTTGTATTTAGGCCCTAGATACACTGAACCAATGGACAACAATATGGAATCAGATTCTCTTGACCAATTATACACCATAACAGCAGGAACAAGACCAGACTACATAAATCCCACTGTAGATGGATCAGTAAGTTGGAGAAGCATACAATGTTAGATAATCCAAAATACAAATATCATAGGTTATAAAGTTAGAATAAAATGATTATTAATTTAGAATATTAAATTAATAATCTAGAATATTTGATTAATAAATATAGATTTTTAGAAATAAATTATTGTTGTAAAAGATATGACTCTAGAGAGGTGTCGTATCTTAGGCTCTAAAATAGGAGTATTGTTTTAAGATTGTTAAGATAGCATTTATTGTAAATGGACACTTGTTTATTTAATAAAGTGATCCATATCTTGAGTTTGTTAGGACATTTAGCTTATATATATCTCATTGCAAGAGTATTGAGTTGTTTGGGTGTAAACTCTTGCAAAGTTTATTATGTAATTTCTTTTCTTATTAATAAAATTGTGTGTCTGAGGACACTTCGGCCATTATTGTGGTATTGGAGCTCCAGTAATGCTGCTGAACTGAAGAAGAGATTTGTTGATCTAAGGAAGAGATCCCAGCGTTACAGACCAAGGAAAGTCAGCACATACTCTGTCAGTAAATCGGTCAATTATTGTTCAAATTTTTTAAAAAAGGGAAAAGAAATTATTTTTACTTTCATATTTCAGTCATTAGACTCAGAAAAATTGTTTTTTGCAAATTGCAAATCCTGAAAATTGACAAATTTGTCCATGGAGAATTAGTTTCTGGCAAAGTAATTTCTTGTATTAAAAGATCAGTTTTCTGCCATTAAACGCTGTGTAATTTCTAAGTAATTTCGGCCATTAATTTCTGTGTAATTTCGGCGCATGATTCAACATCAAAATTCCTACAAAATTTCCTTTATGATTTATCATTTGACCGGCACTGATTGAATGAGATTTCATATCAAGATTGTGATGCCTATAATCTTCTAAGAGTTCATTCAGAATGTATGCACTCCCGGAGGTTCGAACCATGGTCGCATAGTATCTCTGCTATCTCTGCGTCATTTTTTTGTTCTTTCCCAGGTTGATTCCTCCCATATTGCAAACAATAAACCTTGCGAATTCCACCTTGCATCCACATATCGGCTCATCCTTTTCATCGATTCTCATAGATTGCCATGATCTTAGCCTGTTCGATTTTCTGCATAATAAAAAAAAAAACACGATCTACAGGAGCATGAAGCCAGTCATTAGTAGCCGGGTTGCTGCTTGAACACACCCGCCAATATTATTGCTGCTTGACCAATACTCGTGCCTTTCAATACTGCTGGAGCACTTGTAATCCATGAGTGTAGAGTGTTTACAAAATTCTTGCTATCTTCCAACGTGACAGAGGCACCGGCGTCCTCCTCCTATGAAGCGATTCCTCCTCCACGACCATTATTGTGCGCGATTTGCTAATGTGTGTAGCGATTGTAAACACGACCATCTAGGCTCCTTTCTCGAAAGCAAAGATTCTTCAACGACCGAAGAAACATGGCTACTTGTTGGAACAACAAAATGCACATATTAAGCTACTGATGCTTTCTTGTTTTCCAAAAATTTCTCCTCTGTGGTACTTACAGAATTATCATGGTAAATTGATATGATCGTCTTCAATAGTTTTGAGGGTATTTGAATTACTGTGATGGTCTTCAACAGGCACTGTATCAGTTTTTTCAGTCCTACTACAGGGCTCTTGTTCAGAGCCATTTATTGGCGTTGTTACATCCAAATCTGCATCTTGAGCATTGCTAGAACAGTGATATTTGTTGTCTACTGTTAGAACTTTTTCCATTTACAATCAGCCACTGTCCAAGATCAGATTTTTTTATAGTGCAAATACAATCAGATCGGTCACTGCGGACTTCAGCAGAAGGAGTCTCTCTGGCAACTATAATTGCCATTATCTTGATGTGCGTGGCAGATGTTGACAGGAAAGCTGAAAGTGTTATTTTCAAAGGCAATAAGTGAATTATCTTATTATCTTATCAAGTGATTTTATTTTTTTTGGTAACTCAAAGTCTTTTTACTTTGAGGGGGGGCAATATTGCGAGATTTTTGTAAAAGTGTAAAATTTTGAAAGTTCCTTGGATTTGACTGGAGCCAAGTACAAAGCTCAGTCATTTTTTTTTTGTTTCAATGACTATACGAGGGTCAAGGCCAAGCCCCGATAGATCATATTTAGTGTGATGCGTTTGGTGTGTTGTTCATCTTCATATTTTTTGGCGTGATTAATCTCTGGTGCGTAAATTCACCAAACTATAATGTCGAAATTAATTAATTTATTCTCCGACTCAGATAAACTTGAAGGCACAAAATCATATAAAACATGGAAACGACTCATTGAAAGCACTCTCATTTACAATGAACTTTGGCGTGATATCTGTAATGAAGATACTAAGCCCACTAAGCCGACAGATGTAGTGACATTAGCGAAATGGGAAGTTAAAAATGCCAAAGCATTAGCACTTATTAAATCTTCAGTCAATGATGAGATGTATGTTCATATTGAAAATACAACTGATGTGTGGTCTGCTTTGAAAGTTTTTAAAGATTTATTTGATACTCAACCTGAATCCAAGAAAGTTGATCTTGAATTAAAGTTGCTTCAACAAAAATTGACTGAAGGTGGTGATGTCCATGAATATATTTCCAGACTTAAGAACATTAAGCAGGAAATACTAAATGCGGGTTTTCAAGCAGTAGATGATAGTTTTATGACTACAATATTAATAGATGGATTGCCTTCTTCCTATACACATTTTTTGGAGACTTTACAAGTCACTGGCAAGTTAGACAAGCTTACATTTGATGAACTAAGTGAACTATTATCACAACACAATAAAACTTTTGGAAAGAAAAAACAAGTTGGCGAAGATGTTTTTTTCACAGTAGCAAGCACGAGTAAGACTTCCAGTGACAGTTATAGCAGCAGAGGAAAAGGAAATTTTGCACAAGGTCGTGGACGAGGTCAGCATAGAGATATCAATTTTCAAGGCAGAGGCAACAGTCAAGGAAGAGGGTATTTTCAAGGCAGAGGAAACAATCAAGGCAGAGGATATTTTCACGCAAGAGGAAATAGTCAAGGCAGAGGCTCTTTTCAAGGCAACAGTCAAGGTAGAGGACATACTCCGTCTAGAAATCAAAGCAGGGGCAGAGGGTAGAATTTCGGTAGAGGGAGAGACTTCAGTCAAATTGTTTGCAGAAGGTGTAACAAAGTTGGACATTATGCAGAAGATTGTCGCACTTCCATTGATAAAATCGCTAAGTTTCATCAAAACACAACACAATTTGCTAATGATCGACAGGATGATGATTCAGAATACGTGTTTACCTCATCTTCAACATTACACATTTCCACTGATTTTCAAAGTGATTATGAAGATGCTTGGATTTTAGATTCAGGAGCATCTCAACACATGACTTTTAGACGTGACTTCTTATGGATTTTTCAAGAATGCCATCTTAATTCTGTTTTTCTTGTAGATAATACTAAACATACTCCTTATGGAAGAGGAGTTGTTAAAGTTTATTTACCTGATATTGGAGAACGACTAATTTCAAATGTATGGTATGTACCCACTTTCAAAAAGAATTTGTTGTCTTTAGTTACAATCCAACAAGCATGACATCAGGTAATTATGGAAGATGGCTTGGTGAAGATAAATTCAGTCAAACAAAATATGAAAACAGTGATGAAAGGATATGAAGACGAAAAATTGTTAAGGATGAAAGGAACAGTTATTCCAAGACATTCAGACTTTGCATGTTCAGTAAGTACAGGTATCTCCACTATCAGATTGTGGCATGTGAGATATGGACATCTCAATTTTGATAGTCTGTCTCAACTGCAAAAACAATGGATGGTTAAGGGACTTTCCACTTTCAAAAAGGACACTTCAAAATGTGAAGCATGCATTTATGGAAAACTGAGTCGAGAAAGTTTTCAACAAGTTCATGGCGTGCCAATCGACGGTTGCAACTAGTTCACAACGATGTTTTTGGACCTCTAGAAACTTCTTTCGGTGGTTGCAAATATTTTTTACTCTTTGTTGATGATTTTAGTAGACTAACTTGGTTTACTTCTTGAAGCAAAAGTCAGAAGTATTTGAAAAATTTAAGATTTTTCGACAACTTGTTGAAAATGAAGTTAAAGAAAAGATAGGTACACTCAGGACAGATAATGGCGGAGAATTCACTTCTAATGAATTCAACACTTATTGCTCAGACAATGGGATCAGAAGACATCTTACTAATTTCTACACTCCTCAGCAAAATGGAGTCGCAGAACGAATGAATCAAACTTTGTTAGGAATGGCAAGATCTATGTTGAGTTTTAAAAGGTTAAGTTCTACATATTGGGTAGAAGCTATCCATACAGCTATATACTTAAGGAAAAGATCTCCAACTGCTTCTTTGGATGGAATCACACCTTATGAAGCATGGTTTGGTTTCAAACCTCGAGTTAAACATCTTAGAGTTTTTGGATCAGTATGTTATGCCTTAGTTTCGAAAGAAAAACGAACTAAGCTTGACTCAAGAAGTTTGAAATGCACAATGATTGGGTATTCTGATGAGAAGAAAGGGTATCGACTTTTGTCCAATGGCAAATTTATTGTGAGCAGGGATGTCATTTTTGATGAAATTGAAAGTAAAAGTGCCGACGAAATAGAAAGTCTTCTTCAAAAGTTAGAAGCTAAAGGAAATCAAAGAAAAGGAAAAGTTCAAAGTTCGCCAAATTCACTTAATTGGTATGAACTTGATTTTCCTTCATCTGAAGATGTTTCATCCAGTCCGGTTACTTCGACAACATCCTCTGGTTCTTCCAGCAGTTCATCCAAATCTCCTAGCAGTGGCAGTTCATCTGACAATGATTCTCCACCTCCAAAATCTTCAACTGATCGACAAACATCAGTTTACATTAATCCAATTTACAATAATGGTAATTCAGATCCCCAAACCAGTGAACATCAACTACCAAAATGGGCAGTTAAACTTTTGAAATCTGTAAGGCCTGATGAGCAAAATAAAACGGGAACAAGGGGATCACACAACAATGAAGGGAATTTTGCCTTAGTAGCAAATGATTTTACTGAACCTTCCACCTACAAAGAAGCAGTCAAACATAAAGAATGGCAACATGCTATGGTTGAGGAATATCAAGCAGTCATTGATAGAAACACTTGGAAACTTGTTGATTTTCCTACAAGTGTTAAACCCATCAGATGCAAATGGCTTTACATAATTAAATACAACCAACATGGTGAAATTGACAAGTATAAAGCCCGACTTGTGGCTAAAGGTTTCGTGCAGCAATGAATCTGATGATACGTTGTATATCCGTCAACAGGGTCCTTATCTGGTAATTCTTATTATGTTTGTAGATGATTTGCTCATTACAAGAAACAATGATGATCATATTGCACAGGTGAAAAAGGAGTTACATGCAGGTTTTAAGATGACAGATTTGGGACTCCTTCACTACTGTCTTGGTGTTGAAGTATTCCAACGTCCCCATCATATTTTCATTTCTCAGAGTAAGTATGCAGTAGAAATTCTTCAGCGGTTTGGCATGCAGGATTGTAAACCATCTCTTACCCCTATGGAACAAAACTTGAAACTTTCAAAATTTGAAGGGGGGGAATTGGTAGACAACACTATTTATAGACAGTTGATTGGCAGCTTGATTTATTTGACAAACACTCGCCCATATCTATCTTATGTAGTCAATATTCTTTCTCGCTTTATGCAACAACCATGGGACAGCCACTGGAATGCAGCCAAAAGAGTTCTTCGATATATCCAAGGAACAAAATATTTTGGTCTTCTTTACAAAAAGACTAAAATTTTGTACTTGGTGGATTTTCAGATGCTGATTTTGCAAGGAGTATTGATGATCATGCATCAACATCAGGTTATTTAATGAACATGGGTTCGACAACAGTATCTTGAAATTTTAAGAAACAAGCTACAGTTGCTACTTCTACAACAGAAGCAGAATACATCTCAGCATGGGAAGCAGCATGTGAAATTGTTTGGTTACGCCGAATTTTATAGGACTTGGGCATTTCTCAAGCAGTAGCTACATCATTATTCATCGACAGCCAGTCAGCCATTAAGCTTGCCAAGAATCCAGTTTTTCATTCAAAGACAAAGCACATGGAAACCAAGTATCATCATATCAGATTGCTTATTGCAAAGGATGTCATCAAGCCAATTTATTGTCCTTCAGAAGATCAGATCTCTGACATTTTCACGAAACCTCTTGGCAGAATAAAATTTACTAAGTTCAGGGATGAAATTGGTATCTGTTGTAATGTATCTTTGGATCATAGAAGGGTATGTTAGATAATCAAAAATACAATATCATAGGTTATAAAGTTAGAATAAAATGATTATTAATTTAGAATATTAAATTAATAGTCTAGAATATTTGATTAATAAATATAGACTTTTAGAAATAAATTATTGTTGTAAAAGATATGACTCTAGAGAGGTGTCATATCTTAGGCTCTAAAATAGGAGTATTTTTTTAAGATTGTTAAGATAACATTTATTGTAAATGGACACTTGTTTATTTAATAAAGTGATCCATATCTTGAGTTTGTTAGGACATTTAGATTATATATAGCTCATTGCAAGAGTATTGAGTTGTTCGGGTGTAAACTCTTGCAAAGTTTATTATGTAATTTCTTTTCTTATTAATAAAATTGTGTGTCTGAGGACACTTTGGCCATTATACAATCTACTGATGAGGATTCAGAATTAGCATTTGACAGTTGGAAGTAAGGCTCATACGAACGATTCTCAAGATGATACACGATTGTCAGAGCAAGGAGATGGATTGGAACCAAGGTCAGAGAACAACCTACATATGATGGTACCTCATAGGTACACAATTTTCTTGACAACATGGAAGAGAAAATAGTGACGGATCAAATGATCTATGTTCTTGACTTAGCCTTGTAGTATACCCCCTCTAGATGGTGGGCCACTCACAGAGCCTCGATTGTGGAGTGGGAAGACGCGAGGCAAGACATACGCTGTCGATTCCAAAGTAGGGATCAATTGAAAGAAGATATGAATATAGATTTTCAAGATGTGCAACTATTCGATGGACAATCTGACCCCAAAATGCATATTGAGCATTGCTTAAAACAATGGCAAGTTGCGAAATGACCCTCTCACCTATGAGTTTAGGTATTTCTCCACTCGCTCGGTCCAATCCCAAAATCCTAGTACATATATGAAGAGACCAGACAACAAACAAATTGTTGGAAGACCTTACAAGACTAGTTTTGCAAGGACTTCTCCTTTACAAGTAAGTACCATGAGCTCAACACAGTTCTTCAAAGAATCAGAGAAATGCTTTTTACTGATATTTGCAAACAGAGATCAAAGCCAATAGTATGTGTTGACCATATTCAATTGCTTCAGTCTAGTCCGAGTCATGAACCCAATAAGATACCTATAGCTTGCTACAAAGTTGAGAAAGTCCCGGAAAAACCCAATGACTTAGAAGAAATTAGAAACTTAACTATCAATGAAACAAAAGGTAGTAGAGAAATTCAGGATACTATACCAAGTCACACCTATAACTCCTATAACCATCCACTAAAGTTGCAGAAAGTCAACATAGGGAGTACAAAGCATCCTAAGCTAGCTTATATAGGAGATTACTGGGATGAGCTGACTATGAATGAAGTACACAGCTTGTTGCAGGAGTATGAGGACTTATTACCGAAAATGTTTTCAGAACTGAAAGGTATAAAAGGAGCCACGAGAGAAATAAAAATTGAGTTAAAACCCGATTCAAAACCTATGAAGCACGGACCATATCACCTTAATCCTATAATAAAAGAGAAGGTCAAGAAGGAAGTAGACAAAATTCTTGTGAAATGACTTATCTTTCCAATCGAAGAAGCCGAATGGGTTAGCCCCATAGTTATCCAGAGCAAGAAGGATACATAAGACATTCAGGTCTATGTAGACTATAGAAGTCTGAATTATGCATGTGTGCACGATCCATTTCCAACACCTTTCAATAATGAAGTGTTAGATCAGGTTGTAGGAAAATAATCTTATTCGTTTACAGACAGATTCTTAGGATATCACCAAGTCAGAATTTTAGAAGAAGAAAAGAAGAAGACCACATTCATAACTGAATGGGGATCATTTGCATACAACATGATGCCCTCTGGCTTAAATAATTCACTTGCAGTCTTATCTCAAATCGTAATAGCAACATTTTGAGAGTTCATCCACAAGTTTGTATAAGTCTACATGGATGATTGGAAAATATACAGCTTGTTAAAACACCATGTAGGGCTACTCCGATTAATGGTTGATAGATGTCGTGAATTGTAGATATCTATGAACTTAAGGTAGTGCATCTTTTGCATACCACATGGAAATCTGCTAGGCCATATTGTATGCTGGGAAGGAGTCCCAGTAGACCTAGCTAAAGTTGCAGACATTCTCAACATGCCTCCACCTACAAGTGATAAATTATTGCACTCTACACTTGGACATACAAGATATTACTGCAGGTTTATCAGAAGATATGCAACTATCACCGCACCTCTAGAAAAATTGATG